>BQNB010141812.1:0-17217 GCA_026074375.1 Tanacetum coccineum | reverse complement strand
TTTTCTTTTTTTAAAAAATTATAAAAAATTAAAAGATCATTTTAGGACTTATTTTTGATAATTTAGGGTTTTTAGGTCCCGTTTAGGATTCCCGTTTTGCGTTTTTAATAAAAATTTGTCTTGCCTTAAGTATTTGTAAGTTTTTGCCTTAGTTTTCTCATAGTTTTAGATAACCAATATCAATCTTGTTCCATTCAAGCATCGATTCTTAAAACGACTCTCGGCTTTCAATATATTTATAAGTATTTTATATTTATATTTTACAAAGGGTTGAATCAATCTTGATCAGTTTTTGGCGCCGCTACCGGGAAGGATTGTTTACGATTGTTGAAGTCGTTTGACAATTTTTGTTTGAAGATCCTTCTGTTTGAAGTTATTTTGTTTATTTTCTTATAAAAAAATACAAAAAGAATTTTCTTTTATTTAATATAATTATAATATAAAAACAAAAAAAACCAAAAATATAAAAACATTATCCATAAAAAGAAATTAAAAAAAAATAAAAAAATTTACCAAGTTGGTAAAAGAAGACCAACATATAATACTTTCAACTAAAGTATTATCCATTAATAAATTCCCGAACCAAAGAATAAAAAACTTACCTTTTGTGTCTCTCGTGAGGTACGGCTCACCTTTTAAAGTTAAACAAACTCCTTTGTGCAATTTTTTTTGAGAGTTACCGAGAATCGAGTTGATTATTAGGTTTAAGTGTCTTATCTCATTGTCCGCTATTAAAATATATTGTGAATACATTGTTGAAAAAACCAAAAAAAATCAAAAAAAAAACCAAAAAAAATTAGCAGAAATTTTCTTTTTACATTTTAGTGCATGCGCACTCGTTCTCAATCTCGTAATTCTAACCGTCAACAACAACAAGTCAACTCGACTTTTGTTGAACCATTCAATCTTATGGAACCAATTGAAAATCAAGCTCCTCCCGTAGTTATGATGGACGATACTCGTACTATGGCTTAATTGCTCGAAGCACCCATCGTGGGTTACGAGGATGCCAATGTTGTGCCCGAGATCATCGCGGACAACTTTGAGCTTAGGCACGGATTACTTACCCTCGTTAAAAAAAACAATTTTTCGGACATGACAAAGAAGACCCTCATGCTCACATCCGTTATTTCAACAAGATCACTTCTACGATGAAGTTCCCGAACGTCCCGAGTACGTCGGTAAAGCTTATGCTTTTCCCATTTTCCCTCGAGGGTGCCACCCGGATTTGGCTTGAAAAAGAACCCCCTCGATCGATTCTTACATGGGATGATCTTGTTTCGAAATTCATCAACAAATTCTTCCCTCCTTCTAAAACAACAAACCTTCGAAATGAAATCACGAGATTTCAACAACGATTTGATGAAACTTTTTATGAGGCATGGGACCGATTCAATGATCTTCTTCGGGCATGCCCACATCATGGATTTTCAGAGTTACATCAACTCGATACTTTCTATAATGCTTTGAACTCTAATGATCAAGATTCATTGAATTCCGCCGCGGGTGGTAACTTTTTAGATAAATGCTGTGATGTGCATAAGAACATCGAGTGCAAAATCCAAAGTTCATAATTCACATAACAAACCGGTTGTTGCCAAAGTGAGTACGAGCAATTCTACCCCCGGTATTTCTCCCGATGTTGCCGAACTTAAAGATATGGTGAAAGCCTTACTTCTCGATAAGAAAAACCAATCCCAAGCTCCCGCTCCCGTAAAAGCGGTCGAGGAAAATTGTGTAACTTGCGGTGGTGCTCATTCTTATCGAAATTGTCCCGCCACCGATGGCAACGTTTATTGTGACAATATTCAAGAATATGTTTCTCAAGCCGCCGCGGCTAATTTCAATTAAGGAAATACCGGTTACCGAGCCCCGATTGCTAATCAAATTCGACCTCCCGGTTTTCCTCCCATTCAACATAACCAAGGAAATAATCAAAACTGTTACAATCAAAAGCGGGGGAATAATTCACCAAGGACCAAATTTATCGACCCTGATTAATCAACCCCGTTCACCAAGTTCCACCTTAACAAGCTCCGGCTTCGCAATCAACAAGTGTGTCAAGGATGATTTCAAAAAAACTACGTCAAAGCTTAATGATGCAAGTTATGAGATATATGAATATCAATAAAATCAAATGACCAATTTAGCGGACATGCTTACCAAGTTCGTGAATTCCAATACTGCTTCTACTTCAGGTTCAGGTACACTTCCTAGTAATACCATACTAACCCGAAGGTAGACTTGAAGGGTATTACCACCCGAAGCGGTGTTGCTTATCAAGGACCCACGATTCCTACTACTTCTTCTTCCCCTAAAGTAGTGGAACGTGAAACCGAGGTGACAAAGGACACGGTGCCTCCTATTAATAACGAAGTACAAAGACGTCCAAACCTTGGTTTCAAGTTTAACCCTAGAGTAACCAAAATTCTGAGCCCTTTGTTGCTCCGTTAGTGCTCTGGAAGCCTAACCGAAACCATCAATTCCATATCCGTCCATGGACTTATGACCAAAAGATCACGCGAAAAGCTAACAATCAAATTGAGAATTTTACCAAATCTGTCATGATTTAACATTTCGACATTAGCTTTGCGGATGACTTGGGGGTCTTTTAATTTCTCTATGCCTAAATTTGCTTTGACAATTTAGAGTTTACTTAGTAACAAAGAAATTGTTTTCAATTAGCAAGAACTCGTTGAATGAGCATGCTCGGCGGTCAACCTAAAATAGTTACCCGGAAAAACTTAGAAACCCTGGCAAATTTCTCATTACAGTGTGATTTCCTAAGAATGGATGAGTGGCTCTTTTTAGACTGGGCGATCTTGGCGCTAGCATAAATATATGCATTATCAGTGTGTAAAAAGCTTCTCTTCCGGATCTCACTCCTACTTGTATGACTCTCGAACTTGTAGACCGTTCTATCTCCTAACCGATCGGTATCGCCAAAGATGTCTCAGTAAAAGTAGGAAAGTTCTAATTCCCGACCGACTTTGTAGTCGTAGACTTTGATGCCGATCCCTGAGTCCCCCTAATTCTTGGGAGACCCTTCTTAAAGACCGGATGTGTTTTGATTGATGTTTACGAAGGTGAATTAACTCTTCGTATTGGAAAAGAAGCCGTAACATTCAATCTTGATCAAACTTCAAGATACTCCTCTATTTATGATTGATAATTCGGTTAACCGTAATTGACGTCATTGAAATGGCTTGGTGGAGAGTTATTCTCTCAAGAGTTCTCGGTTTCTCCGATGTGATCACGAGTGGCCAATACCATCCTTATTATGACCAATCGTTTCTACCCTTCTCGACCCTTAATCACTGTCCGGGGATGTGATTTTTTCTCGAGAGGAAAGTCGACGCTTTCCTCGCTCTCGAAGATGATCCAACTTCACCGGAAGTTGATCACTCTTATTACCGGACCGGAGGGGGAATATTCTTCTATTTGAAGATTTCTCAATGATCATCCTCATTACCCCCTCCTCACTCAAGGAAATTATTTGCCGGAATTCGAAAAGAACTAAAGTTTGTGAAGCTAAAAATGATAAATCTTCAAATTGATGAAAATCACGAGGTCGAAATCAGGATTACCTCCCTATCTTGGGAGTAACCCATTTTTGAGAGGGTGACGACAAGTTTGCCATCATAATGCTAAAGCTTGAGTGTCGATGGATAAAAGCGTCTCATAAAGGTTTTGAAGTCACAAAAGCAAGGGCCATGCTTGGAAATCTCGCATAAGGTTAATCAACCTGGAATTTTATATTCACAAGATTCTTTATGGAAAGAGGACTACAAACGGCGGTTCCAAACCCAAGACGGGTGAATCCAAAGATCCACGATGTCATCATAAAGGTGGGTTGAAAAATTCTTGACGCTAGATTAATTTTTCACCGATCTCGAAAGTCCATTGGGTGAGCCCCGTACATTGCGTACCAAAAAAGGGTGGCTTTACCGTTGTTGAAAATGATGAAAATGAGTTGATTCCTACTCGATTGGTTACGGGTTGGCGTGTATGCATTGACTACCTAAAGTTAAATGAAGCCACCCGCAAAGACCACTTTCCACTATCGTTTATGGACCAAATGCCTAAGAGATTAGCGGGAAACGAGTACTATTGTTTTCTCGACGGTTTCTCGGGTTACTTTCAAATTCCCATCGACCCTTATGATCAAGAAAAGACCACATTCACGTGTCCTTACAGGACGTTCGCCTACCGTTGCATGCCTTTCAGCTTATGCAATGCACCAGGCACGTTCCAAAGGTGTATGATGGCTATCTTTCATGATATGATCGAAAAAACGATGGAAGTCTTTATGGATGGATCATTGTCGTCTTTGGTATTCATTCGGAAATGGCCTCTCTCGTTGTTGGACAAGATGCTTTAAAGGTGTGAAGACACCAATCTTTGTCTAAATTGGAAAAAGAGTCATTTTATGGTTAAGGAAGCATGGTCCTTGGCCATTATGATTTCTCAAAAATGGATTTGAGGTCGATAAGCCAAGTCGATGTGATTGCCTATGGTTTTTAACCTCATCACCCGTCAAGGGTGTTCGGAGTTTTCTCGGTCATGTCGGTTTCTACCGACGGTTCATTAAGGATTTTTCCAAAATTTCCCGACCGATGACTCATCTTCTTGAGAAAAATACTCCGTTCATCTTCTCCGATGAATGTATTCAAGCTTTTGAAACGTTAAAGAAAAAACTTACCGAAGCTTCAATCTTGATTGCCCCTGACTGGGACTTACCCTTTGAGCTTATGTGCGATGCAAGCGACTTTGCCATAGGTGCGGTTTTAGGGCAACGTCATGAAAAACACTTTAGGCCTATACACTATGCTAGTAAAACAATAAGCGAGGCGGAATCGCATTACACCACGATGGAGAAAGAAATGTTAGCCGTGGTGTATACCTTCAAAAAATTCCGATCTTACCTCATCTTGAACAAAAGTATTGTGTATACTACCCTCAAATATCTGTTTGCTAAAAAAGATTCCAAGGCGAGATTGCTTCGTGGGTTCTCTCCTTCTAGGAGTTCAAATTCAAAGTATTGACACAAAAGGAGCGAGAATATCTAGCGGCTGATCTTCTTTTACCGATTAGATAAAATCCATATGAAAATGTGCTTTTTTTTCGTACCAAGGAGATAAAGAAAACATTTCCTCTCGAGAACTTAATATGGTTGATTTTCGTGGTGTCCTCAAGTACCCGTGGTTTTGCCGATTTTGCAAATTACCACGCGGGGAATTTCATTGTTAAAGGGATGTCGTCAACAAAGAACAAGTTTTTAAGGTGTTTAAACACTTCTTTTAGGACGACCCCTATTGTTCAAAATATGTGCGGATTCAAGATGATCCGGCGTGTGTTGGTGGAAGTTAATTGATATCCTCAAAGCTTGCCATAGTGGACCCACCGGGGGACATTACGGTGCCAACTACACCGCCAAAAAGGTTTTTGACTCAGGATTTTATTGGCCAACAATTTACCAAGATGCCCATGACTTGGTCACCCGATGTGACACTTGTCAACGTCAAGGAAAAATTTCGCAACGTGTGATAATGCTATAAAATTCCATCAAGTTGTGAAATCTTTTTAGTGTTGGGACATGATTTCATGGGCCCCCCCCCCCCACAAAGTTCCCGTCTTCCCCGAGGGAACAAGTTATACTGTGGCTGGTCGACTATTGTCAAAATGGGTTGATCAAAAGCACTCCCCACTTGTGAAACGCCCCGAGTTGTTTGCAAATTTTCTTAAATCTTCTTCGCCAGATTCGGTGCCCCTCGTGCTATCTTAAGTGATCGCGGAACCCATTTTTGCAATGACCAGTTTGCAAAGGTCATGCTTAAATACGGAGTTACTCACCGTCTCTCCACCGCGTATCACCCACAACTAGTGGGCAAGTATGAGGTAAAGAAATTTTGACAAAACATTGATCTATGGTTAAATTCAAAATGGCAACATTCACTAAGATATAATAATTTGTTGGAGTGAAAAAGTTCACAGTTGCAATTATGAGTAGTATTAGCATCTTAACTTATAATTTAACGGTGATTTCATTTTAAGCTTGTTTGGGACGAATGGTAAAGTGGGGACGGATGAATTTATCATTTTTTTTTTTGGGCCATTTTATGGATTGAAAATGCGTCTTGTTCTTTGGCATACCCTAACGGTTTTGAAAATAACAAAAATCGAAACATTCTAGTTAGTTGCTAAAAAAATGAGAAAAAAGAAAAATACAAAAATATGTGTAGGAATAAGAGTATATCTTTAAGAATGGTAAAAACGGGGCTTTTATAAACTTTTGATTCTTTAATTCCCCTCGATGAACACTTAGCTACTTTTTGAGGTAATTAGTCAAGGATAATTAAACTAAAGGATGCTTTATGCGGATGCGTTAATTGTGACAGGATTCAACGTGTCTAGGTCTTAGGATGATGTCTAGTATGTGTTTAATTACACATACCTTTGACCACTAAAACCGGACTTAAATGACTAAAAACGTACCAAAAATACATTGTATTTGTGTGTTTTGCATTTGTATTGTGCAGGTAACGGATATCTAAGAAAAGGACAAAAATGAAGCCAAAACGACAAAACCGAGCACGAGAACGGAAAGAGCGTGAAGAGAAGTCAAAATCAAAGTCAAAGTCAACCCCGGGAAGTGGCATTGGAAAAAGCATCGAAAACCGAGCCCGAAAACCTAAATTGCCAAAAGTGGGCCCACCCGTACCCACCTAGTGGGCCCGGGTCAGCCCACTTATACTTTATAAACCTAAAACCTCCAAAAGGCCGAAGTCTTTTTTTAAATAGCCGGCCCAAGCCAAAAAGCCCAACAAGCATAACACCCCTTTATAACACTCTTGTTACCCGTTACCCCTTAACCTTTACACCGTTAGTCCTTTAAGGACTAACGGTGCAAACATTATCAAACAAAAAGGACCAAAATTGCAAAACTCAAGGACCATCATTGCAATTACATACTAAACTTTAAGGGACCAAACTTGCCAAATCCACTGACCTAGGCTCGAACCCCTGACCTCTACCCACTCAACCTTTATAGCACCTCACACATGCACACACAAACCAACTGCCCTAGGGTCTTTTTCGATATTCCTTTGCACTATTTAATTTAAATAAGATTAAATTATGAGATTTGATGCTAAACAAGATTTAGGTTTGAAATCTTAAGGCTCAGTTTGGACAATTTGTGGCTTTTTCCCCAATAAGCATCTAACCGACTAATAATACTGCTTCTTTTTTCGAAAATTAAACTAATACAAATTGAATGCAGTTGATAGCATAATGTTTAGTCTTAGATCAAATTTATACTAAATTTTTTCCAAAAAGAAGTCTTCTCTATATCGTGAAAATAAATTGAAAAAAAAATAATGAAAATATAAAAAGATGATGAGTAATAGAATATATAACTGTGGGCTAATAAAAGTTACTGGCCATCTTGCCGGCTCACCACCGATGTTTGCAGTCTTCTAAATAAAGCCCATAGTAAGAATTATAAACGAGACTGAAAAAAGTTTGCTGCATCTTGCCGGCTCACACCGATGTCAGCCTTCTAAAAGGATCGAAGGTTACGTTTGCATCAAAGTTAAGTTTAATGTGTAAGTGAGAATTTAATAAATATAGGGAAAGCCTTTTTTCTTAAATTTAATATGCATGTTGAACTTAAACTATTCTCTTTAAAGTCTTATCCTACATAAGCGATGAATAATATGTAAAAACCTAAGAGTTTTTGAAACCGAAGGTCCGTGAGTCCTGATACTAGTCTTTGTGGGGTGTCAAAAGTTTGGTCACATAGCCGCAAGTATGGGAATGTGCCGAGACGAAAGTCGCTACATGGGATGATCTCGCCTTCAAATTCTTTATTCTTGGGTGGAACGTGAAGCATAGAAATTTTGTAAAACGTTGATCCATGGTTGAAATTCGAAATGGCACATTCACCTAAGATATAATAATTGCTGGGAGTAGAAAATGTTATACAAATATATTAGAGTATTTTAGCATCTTTACTTGTACTTAACGGTGATTTCGTTTTAAGCTTGGTTTGGAATAAGTAAAAAGTCGGGGACGATGAATTTTTCTTTTTGAGCATTTTAGGATTGGAATGTTTCATGTTCTATGATCCCTAAGAGTTATAAAAATAACGAAAGTCAAATAAGTTAGTTAGTTGCTTAAAAAAGAAAAGTACAAAAAAGGAAAAATACAAAAATATTAGTGGTAGTTAGTGTAAATATATAAAAAATGGTAAAAACAGGGCTTTTTAAAGCTTTTGATTTTTTCATTCCCCTTGACGAACATTTAGCTACTTTCCGAGGTTATTAGTCGAGGGGGATTAAGAGTCTTAGTTTTCTAAGTGCTTACTTATAGCATTGCGTGAGGACACGCAATAGTTTAGTATGGGGGATTTTGGTATGTGCTTAAATACACATACCTTTGACCTTTAAAAACCGGACTTAAATGACAAAAAACGTACCAAAAATACATTATATTTGTATGTTTTGCATTTGTATTGTGCAGGTAACGGATATCTAAGAAAAGGAAAAAAACGAAGCCAAAACGACAAAAACGAGCACGAGAACGGAAAGAGCGTGAAAGAAAAGTCAAATCAAAGCCAAAAGTAAAAAACTCAAAGTTAACCCTGACAAAGTCAAAGTCAAAGGCGGAGCCGATATCGAAGAAATGTTAAATGGGCCAACCCGTACCCATCTAATGGGTCGGGTCAGCCCATTTAAACATTATGAAGACTTTATAAGACTTAAGCCTTATTAAAAAACCCAAGTCCCCTTTACACACTACTCGGCCCAAATCCAAGAAAAAGCCCAAAAGCATAACACTGTTAACTGAGTTAACAGCCCAATTCACATGGCTGTTAAGTTTTGATTAAGCCACAAGGACCTCCCATGTAATAACTCTATATATCCTCAAGAGCCTTTTCTGCCATTCCCTTAAAACCTTTTTACACCACAAGGACTTAACATGTAAACAAACTATACATCTTGAGGGACTGAAGCTGCCAATTCTCCAAACATTACTTTGTTTATCACTAAAACAGATATACAAACAGAGTACCCTCTTTCCCGCCAAATTTCCCTGTTCACGTTTCTTCTTCCTCTGGCACCCTGAAACTAAACTACAAAAACATCACCTCTCAACCTTACCCCACCCATCACATGGCTCATTGCCATGTTGTCAATCCCATACACTTTCATTCGTACATGGATAAAAGCAAAGAATTAAGGGTTAGTAATCAAAGCTTGGGACAAAGAAATTTGGATGTTTGAGATGAAGCTTGACACTCACTCACACGACAAAAACACCTTCATTTTGTCTCACAGAAAAAACACAAATGTGTGAAGACAAAGAAGACCAAGACACTTAGACGTCTCTATATATAGACTCATTTGTAAGCCCATAGAGGCATGTAGTTTTTAACCTAGTTAGTTAGTTTTCAGCTTATTTTATGTTAGTGTAATTTCATAATATTTGTAAATCTTTTATGAGTTTAAATGAAATTTAAGAGTTTAACTTTAAATATATTTTCTCAAATTCTGTTTTTAAAAAGTATACAAAAACTTTTCATAAGCTCTCAAAGCTCTTTATTGTAACCTATATAAACATTTTCATTAAGAAACTATAAACTGTTAAGTATTAAGAAAATCAAAAAACAATTTCCACCAAATAACATCAGACCTAAATTGGATGATAAAGCTAGCTTTGGAAGAGCTTTTATAGACATCACTAGCTTGTCTTATTGACAACAGAGCTTGGTAGATCATTTATTTGCCTGTTTTGAGTAAGGTCCATTTTTATTAGATTTTGTCATATTTACTGTAATTAGCTTTATTTGTGTTTAACTCTGCTCATTTCTGCTTATTCTAGCAAGTTATGTTATATTAATGCTTAAGTTAAGTTTAAAACATCATTATTCAAGTTTCTGTAAATCGTCTAAATAGCTTAATTTTTTTAACAAAATCTGTCAAAGCCTTATTTCAGTGCTTATTGCTTATTTAACTTGCTTAGTCATCGTCCTTAATAGCTTGTTCAATATCTCGTCTTAGCAGTTTTGTGGTTTAAAATAGCATTATACAAGTTAAAAATAGGTGAACCTGTATTTATATAAGGGTGTTTGGTTAACTAGAAAATGGGTAAAAATGGGACAAAATTGGTATTGTGTTCTTTGAGTAAGCTTTTAACTAGATAAAAATATGGATAAAAACCTGTTATGTGTGAGTTTTAAGTTTTAAATCTCAAAAACATAGCTTAATATACTTTGTCATATGAATCTGTTGGTTTTAAAGTTTGTCACATTAAAGCTTATAGATTTTTTTTTAAGATACGTTAAAAGTGAAGTCAAAGTTTATTTTTGTACTGGTTAAGCTTTAAACAAGTTAGAAACCAAGTTAAAAAGGCCTGCTAGTTTGGTTTAAAATAAAAAGAGATTTTTACCAAAATAGTGTCACAATTTTGCAAGTGACAAAAAAAGAAGAAACAAGCTTTTCCATTTAGCATTCATGGCTTACCCTTTAGTTTCAAAATGGATTTAGATTGTTGAATATCAAGTTCTTTTAACGGTCAACTATAAACTGTTTATAGGTCTAAAGCCCATATAAACCATTAAGCCATAAAATTCCATTTCCTAGCTTAAAAATAAGCTAGAAAATAGCCTTTTGGCTGTTTGGTTAACAGGTTTTGGCCTATTAGCTTATTTGCTTATTGAGCTTATTTTCTTATTGAATTTGCTTACATTGTGCTTAGTTTTTCTTATTAGGTTAGATTTTGTCCATTTTAGCTTAATTTTCTTAGCTTGGAGCTTATTTGAGCTTATTTGCATTTTAGTCTAAATTTTTTAAAGTTTTTAAGCCTTTTTGCACTTCTGTCATATTTAGCTTAGTGTAGCTTATTGTCTGTGCTTATATGTGTTCCTTAATGTTCATTAGATATAGCTTATTACATGTTTCAGCTTATTTATCTTTGTAGTATCTTATTTTGGCCATAAAAAGCCAAAACAGTTAGTATTTAGTCTCTTAGTGTAAAAAGCTTGTTCTGTCAACTTTCAGCTTAATTTTGTGCTTATTGGTGGTTTTTATAAAAAGTGGTTTTATAAAAAATGCTTATTTTTTAGTCCTTAAGCTTTTTATAAAAAATATGTGCAAAATAAAAACATTGGGGAAGTTGGGAAGTCAGGGGTGAGTAGGGCTCGAACCCCTGACCTCAACCAACCTCTACCCAACGCTTTAACATCACACCACACAACCAACTCTGCCCTTAGGTCTTTTCCGTTTTAGTTTGCACTCATTATTCCTTTATCACCTTTTTGGCCCATTTAGTTATAAGCACGTTTTAGTTTTTTCACAGCTTATTTAGATAAGCTGTTTCACCCAGCTTATTTTTATTAGATCCAGTATTGCTCAAGCTACTGTTGCTAATGTTTTCAGAATTTTTATAATTAGTTTAGTATTTTTAATCATTTAATTTCATTAAAATCATTTTTAATTCATAAAAAATTATAAAAAGGCAAAAAAATATATTTCTTTTTTAGAAAATTTTCTTTTAACATATAGAACCTAGGAAAACTAGATTTGCTCTCGTAGGGTTAAAATTGCAAAATTTGATTTTTTAAAGAGCGGGATTGAATCCCGTTCACGTTTTCGTGTTTTTAAGCTTAAATCACTTTCGTTTTTGGTTTAGTTTTCTTAGTTCTTATCTTTTAGTTAATTAGGACTTATAAAAGTCAAAAAGATCATTTTAGGACTTAATTTTGATAATTTAGGGTTTTTAGGTCGCGTTTTTAGGATCCCCGTTTTACGTTTTTAAGTTTAAAATAGTTTTGCCTTAATTGTTTTTAAGTGTTTGCATTAATTTTCCCATAGTTTTAGAAAACCAATCAAAATCTTGTTCCATTCAAGCATCGATTATCAAAACGACTCTCGACTTTCAATTGCATTCCTCGTTGGGGATAACGACCCGGGAATCATACTTCCGGATTTTCTACATTGAGATTTTTGACTATCCTTATTATATATTTATATATATATATATATATATATATATATATATATATATATATATATATATATATATTTAAAAGGGTTAATCAGAAACGATCAGATATCTTGCACTAAAAATGAGTGCATAGCAAGGGTGTGGGGATAGTTATATGATCGAGGAGGCAATAATAACAAATACAGGTTTAAAAAAAGGTTTATCCTAGTGCCTCTTATCATTTAGAAAATCTTAATCACACGCATGTGATCTCACTAAGCAGTCTCGACGTGCATCAATAAAGCAAGTTCTAGAATTTAATATACTACCGGTACACTCTCATATACCAATGCTCCAGAAAAAGCGACAAAACCACATATGCACGATCAAATCCATGAACGCGACATATATGATTGCTCATTCCTTAACTCGAGAAAGTTAAAGGTAAAATTATCTTAAGCACCAAAGATGGGTGCTTGAATTCTTAAAGATCTAAGGGCGAACCTCACATTTTTGGGGTGGAATTTTTTTTGAGTGGTAGGGTTTTTGTGCTAGTCATATAATCCCTATCCATGAGACGCTAATAAAACTAAGTTCTCATTGGTATGTGCCATAAATTTTTTTAAATTTGGGTTAAAATTACTGTCTACGCTACGTTCTACTATGTTACTTATCATTTTAAGGACAAAGCAATGACAAATGAAAAAATAGTTTCTAAGGCTTTATCCCCCTACACTTATTTTCAACATTGTCCCTAATGTTTTTAAAAGTACCCGTAATAAAGGGCAAAGAAAAGGGAAAAAGAAACTAGTACTCTTATGGTTTTGCTCAATATTGGAGAAGAAACAAAGATAAACCGGCTAAATCATCATCCAAGAATCGTCCAAGTGAAAATCCAAAGAACTTTCGGGCTTTTCCTTATCAAATATAACCTGCAAATCAAAGACAAGAAACAACTATACCTAGCGTAAAATACAGCGGGATAATAATATACAACGTGATAGTTTAGGGTTTTGACACTACGAAAGCAATAAAGATAGGGTGAGTGTGTTAATGTAATCGTGGTTTTCTGCAAGTTTTAGGAAAATTACAAATTTTGGAATTTATACAAAACTAATTTTCAAGAAATAAAAAAATACAAATTATACTGTAGCTGGGCTGGAGACGCCATCATGATAAATCCTAATACCGTCTCCAACGTCTGTAAAGAATTTATTTTCTTTTTGGAAAAATTTCTGCACGCAAATCCTATTAGTTATTTCCTGGAGAATGACTGCATAAACCATAAAAACAATTTAACACAATCATATGACTCTGAACAGACACATAAGACGCCTAAGACGCGAATAAATCTAAACTATTTATTTTATATGTTTGAAATAGTTCTTAGAAACCGGATATTTTCATTTACAATTTATTTGATGTAAAATACATTTGATTGCAATTAAGACAAAGTTAAAGACAAATCAAAGCATGATTACATAATTCAAACATATAAAAACAAAAAAAATAAAGAATAAAACACACGACACACCTAAAATGCATAAAAATAAAAGTAAAAGGTTGGGTTGCCTCCCAATAAGCGCTTGTTTTTGTCCGAGTCACGAGCCTGACTCTACCCTTATTTAATAGGTAAAGGGGAGGGTTCTCCTACACTTAAGATCAAATGTGGGTGATAGTAACGGTACACACCATTGTGGTGAGAAGGAGCCATATGTTAGAAAAGTAGTTGAAATATACGCTTTAAATGGTGTGAATCTTTAATCCTAACCTTCTCTACTTCTTTTGGTCTGACGAGTAAATTAAGTCCTCTTCCTAGAAAAGAAACTTCCTTAGATTCTAATTCATAATCATTTTTTATCATCTCAAATTCTAAAAATTAACGCCCAGGGATTAATAAACCTGGTTGAAATCCATAATGTTTCTTAGAGTCAACTATACATGGGTGATAATAGCAATATATATCCTTAGGGTAGAAAGATGCCACGTGAGATGAAGGTGGTGTATGAATGGTTAAATTATCTACTACCTTCATCCTAAAACTATCCGAACTATGTGGTTTGATGGGTGGTTCGGGGCCTCTTTCGTCTCTTAGACTTACATCTAAGGATGGACAATTAGGTAAGGGATGTGGTTGAGGCTTCGGTTTATCAAAACTAGGAACTTCCATAGAACTAAGAGAAATTATATGATTATTTAAACGTACATCCTCTAGTTTCATTTGGTCCAAAGGTTCATCCTCCATAGGGGTTCCTAAAGTCTCTTCTACTTCTTTCGGGTAAGTCACGAGCGGTGTGTATTCCTCAAATGATGGGAGGAATTGTGGAGTACTTTGTGGGCATGTATTTTCTACCTCATTATTCATCATACCTAGACTACCTATAGGCTCATCATATGCATCGGTAAAACCTAACCATGACATGCACCTAGGTATCATAACCATAACCATCTCACATTCTAAATCCTCCTTATATGTTCTCTTAAGTTGTGACTTAGGCAATTCTATCATGTCATCCAACTTACGGGTTATTGCTAGGGAGCTCTTCTCAAAAGTTTGATGCATTTGGTCACTTTTCCTAAGGGCATCTTCGTAGATGTCATTCTTTCAACGTTGATAAATTCTCAAAGGGGGTTCATTGAGGGAATCTCTTAAGGTTTTAGCTAACCAACTAAATTTAGCTAAATCAGAATAACTATAACCATACATTTTAAATGACAACTTTATTTACAATATAAACAAGAGGGTTGGTATGTGCTTAATTACACATACCTTTTACCTATAAAAACGAGCCTAAATGACCAAAAACGGACATAAAATGCCAAATATATGTGTATTTTGCTTTGTATACTGTGCAGGTAACGGATATTCACTAAAGGACAAAAACAAAGCCAAAACCGACAAAACCGAGCACGGGAATGGAAAAAGCGTGAAAAGTCAAAGTCAGAGTCAAAAAGTCAAAGTCAAAGTCGAAGCCAAAGACGTGTGCATCTTAAATGGGCAAACCCGCACCCAAATTAATGGGCCGAGTCAGCCCATTAAGCTTAATTATTAAATTAAAAGCCCATGTTATAAGCCTAAATCAATTATAAAAGCCCAAATCCAAAACTACTTAAACCGGCCCAAGTTCATAAGCCCACTAGCCTATAACCATAAACCCTTAAGCCTTTTTGTTGGGAATTATATTTGAGTTGATAAGACAAAACACAAATGAAACAAGATGGAAACAAAAGGAACCGAAATCTTCATTATGCAGGGTTTCTCTACAAGATGTGTAGAAAAAATAAAGATTTCGCGAGTCAAAAAGAGATAAAGATAAAGATAAAAGATTTGGTCAAACTCATTAATATCTTAGAAATAGCGATTTCCTATGGATAATCCTAGACCCACGGCTTTGGTCAAAAGAGATAAAGATGAAGAGCTATAAGAGTTGGTTCGAAACTCTATTAATATCTTTTAATAGTTTACATGTAAAGCCCTGACTCCTATAATCGAGATAAAAGGAGATCCTAGGCCCAATGTTTTGTAGTATCACAGAAAATTGTGTGTCTCAAGAGACGTCGACAAAGACAAGACGTGATGTGTGCGTACATGTTTGAGTATAGTTAATAGCATTAGACGTCATCTAGAGGTTTAGCCTTAAGGAACTTAGTATGTGTACCCGTTTAGTTAGTTAGCATAGTTAGATAGTTAGTAGATGTGTTATAAACATCTATGTATTAGTTAGTTTAGCCATAAGGATCATTTGATCTTTGGGATATAATGAATAAAGAAAACCTTGAAGTAACTCTGATTTCTGTTTTATTATTCCGCTGTGCGAGTTTATTAATCATTGTTACTATATCCTAGATGAGTCTTAATAACGATCTAAGGGGTCATAAAGATCTCCACAATTGGTATCAGAGCCTCGTGGCTCTCGATATCTAGGATTGTTCAAGGTTTTTGTTGGTGTCGACTTTAAGAAGAAAAGATGTGTCAAAGTTTTTGTTCTGGAAGGTTTTTGGTTTAAATGTTTCTAAAAGTTTCAAAGGCTCGTATTTTGGATTATTTGTTCGAATTGGTTACGAAGAAGGTTGTTTATGACCTATTTAAAGTTGAAGTGGAATTCTTTGGGTTTGTGTTTTATCATACCTTTTAGGAGGAGGTAACTTGTTCATGCTTATAACATTATGACAAAGACTTGACGAATCTAGCAAA
Source organism: Tanacetum coccineum (assembly GCA_026074375.1). Taxonomy (NCBI): domain Eukaryota; kingdom Viridiplantae; phylum Streptophyta; class Magnoliopsida; order Asterales; family Asteraceae; genus Tanacetum; species Tanacetum coccineum. The sequence goes on along the minus strand of BQNB010141812.1, from coordinate 1,034 downwards.
GGTGTGTGATTTTGCTTATGGTGTTCAATGCTCACATTTGCTATCACTTTAGATATGTGTCTCATAGATAAGGATTTTGTCAAGAGATTGTGATCTACTTATATTTTGGTCTTGGTATGAGTTCGACGTCGCGTGGATAAACTAGATATAAGACACAAGTTTAGGTTGTTCTACTTAAGCATCAAGTTCGTTATACTTAATTTTCTTCATCAGTAATTATTACGTAGAGCCAACAGAATTGAAGATTCAAGAAATGGTTAACATATGGGTTTCAGGGGAAGCTTAATGTTAAAATGTTTAACCATTTACATGCTACATCGAGGTAAAGGTTTTTGCTACTACTAGTCATTATTACTACTACTAGTGTGAGTGTCTACTACTCAAGTTCATTTTTCTTATTATGCTTAATGGTGGGTAATTTGAGGAGATAAAAGGCTTAGATTAGAAGTGTAATATTGGTTCGTGGTTGTGAAGATCGAAGTTGCATACTTTAGTCCTCGATTTGATGATGACAAAAAGGGGAAGAAGATTTGATGATTTGCAACTTGTAGATCCTTGGTAGCTTAAGGGGAAGTTTTCATTCGTATATTAACTTCAGGGGAAGTTCGTGCTTATTTGGTTTTGTCATTATCAACTAGGGGAAGATTGTTGGGAATTATATTTGAGTTGATAAGACAAAACACGAATGAAACAAGATGGAAACAAAAGGACCAAAGTCGTCATTGTGGGATTCTACAAGATGTAGAAGAAAATAAAGATTTGGTCAAAAAGAGATAAAGATGAAGAGATAAAGATTTGGTCAAACTCATTAATATCTTTTAAATAGTTTCCATGTAAAGCCTTGACCAAGATTTGGTCAAAAAGAGATAAAGATGAAGAGATAAAGATTTGGTCAAACTCATTAATATCTTTTAAATAGTTTCCATGTAAAGCCTTGACTCCTTATGCTATAAAAGGAGGTCTAGGCATATTGTTTTAGTATCCAGAAAAGTGTGTGTTCTCAATGAGAGTCGACTAAAACAAAACGTGTGTGT
>BQNB010141811.1:6251-17218 GCA_026074375.1 Tanacetum coccineum | reverse complement strand
AGTGAGAAGAGAGTGTTTGTGATAGAATTATGTTTGTTTAAGATGAGGCATCAATCCAATGGTTGAGAATAGAATGAGGGAGTTTTGATTGATGAGGTGGCTTGATCAAGGGTAGAGAAGAAAGTGTGTTTGTTGTGTTTGTTTGAAAAAGCAATCTAAGGGTTGAGAAAGAAAGAATGTGTGAACTTGGATTGGTGACATGGCTTGATTAAGAGTTAAGATGAAGAAGTGTGTGTGTATGTGTAATTTGAATTGTATGGAGAAGAAGATGAATAGTAGATATGTGGTGGAGAATGTTTTGAATAAATATAGAAGATATTGGTTGGGAATGTAGGAGACATAAGGGTACAACAAGTACAAGAGAAGTACATTGTGCAAGGCGATGTGAGTTGGCATGTGGAGGATAAGGTTTGATTTTTATTTGGTGAAGGATTATGTGAAGAAGGGTGTTTAGGCTTGAAGAGTGTTTAGGAAGATAAGTATGAAGTTGATGGTGTATAGAAGAAATCAAAGGATTGATTTGGGTAAATAATCACATTGCCAATAAGAGAGAAAAGAGTAGGCATATGTGATTATGGGATGGTTTAGGAAGAAGATGATTAGAGTGTGTGTAGAAGAGATGAAATCACTTGTTGGGTAAGAATTGAAGGGTAAACAAGTGATTAGATAGAGTTGGTTGTAGGAGTGTATAGAAGAAGTAAGGACTTGTACGTGTAAGGAATACATGTGAGTCTGTAAAACATTTGTATAGGTAAGGATGTGAGAAAAGTCAAAGTATGATTAACTTCCAAATACCACAAACTCAATTAGTCATTTAGACTTTAATCTATGATAATCAACAATGGATTTGATCACTAATCATCTTGATGCAAACAAGCTAAGTAATTTGCATCATAAGTAAAGCGTATCCCATAACGGGAAAGGATGCGTTTAGGCAAAGTGACCTTTGACTTATTTTGACCAATAAGGGAGTCAAACCCGTAACATGATTAGGATCAATTGTAATACCGAGCAATAATAGATTTGATCATTAATCATTTTGATGCAAAAAGATAAGTGCTTTGCATCGTAAGTAAAGCATATCCCGTAACGGGAAAGGATGCATTTACGCAAAGTAGCCTTTGACTTGGTTTGACCAATACGGGAGTAATGCCCGTTATATGATTAAGATCACCGTAAATCCGGATTCAGGTCAAATGATTACTTTTACTTGTTGTATGTTTGAACGTTGAACATTATAGGTTTGGACTAGAAGTTTCGGCCTTGGCTAGAGGCGGTGATAAAAGATTTAAGTTGGTGTTTTATAGAAAAATAAAAGGATTCGTTTTTGCTTCTATCTAATTCTAAACCTCATTTGGAGTGTTCTCAAATGCTCAAATATCATATACATACCTTTATTGAACTTTTCACATGTGTCGGGTAAGAGAAAAGCCGACAAGTGATAAATCCACAAAACGAATTTCACGTGTGGCGCGCTGGCCACGCAGTTGGTCGCTGATGCGCTTGCAACGCCGATGGTGAAATCCGATTTTGCGGATTTAAGCTACCGTTTATGATTTTATGTTTTGCGAATGTTTATTTGTCATCATTAAAATATAAAGGAAATCCTAGTTAATGTTGCACTAACAATCTCCTATTTTTTTGTAATGACAAATAAGATTTTGGAAAGCAAATAAAATTACAAACGTAACGAAGATGAAGACCGCCGTTGATGAAGTTTGCGTCTTGATCTTGGCCTTGTAATTTGGTGAAGCTCGAACATTGTCTTCACCTTATGAGATATATAGCATGTATACTCAGGTACGCTATTTTCTCTGTGCTTCCGTTATTGTTTTTACTTGCTTTTCCCACGATTCAATATGCTCCAAAGCTTTGCTTTCCTTCTCCCCCTTTTGTCAAATCAAAAAGGCAGGATCTTGGTCTTTTCTTGGAAGGTTGATATCTTTGTAGAAGAAAAGGATAGATACCATTGTTTATGCTCCCCCTAGATTGTTGCTCCCCCTTGTTCTAAGGCGGAGATCCATGGGTCAAGAGCATTACCTTTGAAGTTTTTTTTTGGCTACAACTAGCAACAAGCAAACACAAAATAACGCAAGCAACAAACATATACACATGTGTAAGTACAACATGGGTTAGCTTACCATTTGGAAACTTGAAAACATGGTTGAGTACAAATGTGGGTTAATGTGACTTTGTACATTTGTTGCATTTGTCCATATACATATTTTAACATATTATATGTATCGATTCTCATGACTCCAATTACTTTTGTTGAGCATGCTTGGATAATTTTATCACAATTTCATCTCATATTATTGTGCCAAGGCAATATAAACCAAGAAACATTCAAGCATTTTATTTCATATAATACATGCAACACACAACATATATTACACATCATCTAACTAGTATAAGGAAACCTAGAAAGCCTATACTACTATTATTCTTGTAATGCTTGAATTTCTTAAAGGAGCAACTACTAGATTCATTGACTTTCTTAATTTATTTCTTTATTAATGTCTTGAAGAAAGACTCTAGCAATGTCCTCAATGACCGCGGTTAAAACCTTAAGGTCATTGTTAATGACTGTATGTATCTCTCGCATTTCCTTGCGAAGAGCATACATGCTTTCTTCCGTCATATGTTGCACTTGACAACACATGCACTCATCAACATGAGTGCTACGGATAGGTTCTTCAAGCTCATGAGATATCTTTTCCTATATGGGATCTTCAACATTACATAATTTTAGAAATGCCCTACAAATGTCTATATCACCACCACTATGTTGTTACCAAGGGTAAGACGCTTCTTCCTCGGGTGTCATTACTATTCTCTAGGTGTTTTCGTGGTATAACGAGTCTCTAAATTCACTCATGATTCTTGAATAGCTTTAATTTTACTCGAAAATTTTGATTATGTTTGTGTTCTATCTTATGAGCTAGAGCATGGGATTTTATAGTAGTAAGTTTGGGAGAAGGTAGGTTATAAAAGATGACATAAAGCCTTAGCCATGTACTTTGATTCTTTAGGGTGTGGTAGTGATGATTGTATGAAGAAAGTTGATGAAGTTGGAAAGAGCATTGTGTCATATTAATTAGAGTTCTTGGTTGGGAATCTAATGATAGTGTGTTGAAATTAAGGTTGTTGTTTAAATGCTTTTAGCTTAATATTGTAGTTGGATGATTTACACAAGCTAGTTCCTACAAGTATGCATGCATGCATCAATGCTTGTCCATGCATGCTACTTCCATTGTAGTTTGTTGTGTAGAGATCTTTAATCATCATTTTAGATTTTCGGTTATGATAACTTTATTTTCATTGTGTTACAAAGAAAATACTTAGGATCTCGGATGAGTGGTCCAAGTTATCAATTCTACTTTAATGTGCGTCTGACTGTTAAGGATGTGGCATTTTTAATAAATTATCCTTCTTGTATATGTTTACACAAATTTTGGGGGCGACAATAATGCCAGTTAATGATCACATAGGGTAAGCGATTGGCTCTTCCAGTAGTTGGGGGGGGGGGGAGTGTGTTGGGGGTGGTATATCGGGGGTAGCTAATAAATCTATTATGTATTATGTTTGATCTTGATCAAAACCTTACAAATAAACTTGACTATCAACCAATTAATTTGTCTACATTCTGCTCCCCCCATCTTCACTACGAAATGATCTTGTTTTATGAGTGACCAAAACTTGAAGTAACATTATGCTAAAACCTTCTCTAAAAACACAAGTTTTCACAAAATCACAAAGTGACATAAAAATGTGTATACATTATTTTATGTAAACCAAAACTTCACACAAAAGTGTTTTCTAATTTCCTTCTAATTACATCATTCATGACCTAATCAAATGCATCAAATCCAAGGGCAATCTCACAAGATTACATAAGATTTCCCAAGATCTTGAGAATAAAAATTCAGATTTGGTTACTGTAGGCCAGTTCCATTGGATTTGGCTGTCGGTTCCATTCTCCAATGGCACCGGCGGAACCGGGCTACAATACTTTTTTTGGCTATAAATACCAAGCCATTTCTCATGTTTTCACACACCTTCTCACTAAGAAATACTCGCTTATCTACTGATCTTTCTCTTTATTTCTTGCATACTATTTCTTAGCTTCTTGTAGGTAATTTACTTCAAAAAAGAAATTACCAAGCTTTCATCTGAGACGATCAAGTACCAAGTACCTTGCATACGTTCTCCATAACTCTATCAAGATCACATTGTTAAGTCTTGACCATTACTTTGTAGTTGTTAGTCCATTCATAATTTGTATATCAAGTGTAGTTGTGATTGAATCGATTCTACCGTGTGAATAATCCATCATTTAGCTTTGTATTATTAAAGAGGTGTAACCATCGTTGTGAGGCTTCTCTGTCGGCCAAAAAGGAGATTGGTGACTAGTGTTTAACAAACTCTCGAGTAAGGTGGACTCGGAGTGAGTATGGAAAGGAAGGTGTCCTTGTAGCCGAACCACTATAAATACTTGTGTCCTGGTTATATATCTCTAACTCTTTCCTTTACTTACTTTTACATTTCACGAACCAAAGATCAACATCAACTCATTTCACACAAAGTTTCAAGCAAAATTTTAAAAAGATAACAAATCAATCAAGAAAACTATTCAACCCCCCTTCTAGTTTTCCATAATTGGCATCAAGAGCTAGGTTACCAAAGTTTTTAAAATAAATTGTATTTTAAATCTTTAAAACGATTATGGATTCGAAAAACTACAAAGAAGGTCAATCAATGCAATGACCACCTCAATTCGAGGCAAACTATTTTATATATTGGAAAAACCGTTTTGAAACTTATGTGAAATCTAAAGATATTGATCTTTGGTATATTATAGCTCATGGTAACTATAAACCTACCATCAAAGACAGAGATGGTAAAGATATAGCTATTCCATATGAAAATTTTAATGAGAACCACAAGAAAATAATTTCTAAAAATGATGAAGCAAAAATGGTTTTATACAATGCTTTACCTAAAAAGGAATACGAAAGAATTTTCATGTGCGATACAACTCAAAATATTTGGGATTCATTAATAACTACTCATCAAGGCAACAAACAAGTTAAAGATAATAAAATAGATATTTTTGTACAAAAATATGAAGAATTCTCTATAACCGATGATGAAACTATTGATTGTGCCTTTTCTAGATTTAATACAATCATTACATCACTCAAAGCACTTGATGAATCTTTTTTAAGTCGTAATCATGTTAGGAAATTCCTAAGGGCTCTCCCTTCTAAATGGTGTCCAAAGGTGACGGCGATTAAAGAATCTAAGGACCTATCAAAACTATCTCTAGACGAACTAGTCGGCAATCTCAAAGTCTATAAGGTAGTACTTGAGAAGGACTTGAAAAGTGCAAAGAACAAGAAAGAAATGTATAAATCCTTGCCCTAAAAGCCAAGACAAGTCTTAATGATGAGGATGGATTCTACCTCGATAGTAACGACGAAGAATATGCAATGGCCCGTTAGGGAATATTCAAAAGCGTTCTTTATAAGAAAGGAAAGTTTGTCCGACAACCATACGATTGACAAGGAAGAACTTCTAAGAAGGCAAGGAAGAAAGAAAGAAGAACCGAAGTACTTCTGTGTGGTGATCCAAACCACTTCATTAGTGATTGTCCAAAGAATTCTTTCAACGATCAAAAGGCGTTCGTGGTGGGTTGTTGGAGTGATAGCGGAGATGATAAAGAAGAAATTTGTCTCATGGCATACGAAAACCAGGTATATCCACAACTTCACCTTACTATAGTAAGCTATCATTAGATAATGAATCAAGACAAAATGAGTATATTACCTTGGCAAGGCTATTCTTAAGGATTATTCACAAAAATAAGCACCTAAATGCCTAAAAAAGCGGAGTTACTCGCAAAGGAATGTTGAATGAACTTAAAATCAATCTAAACTATTATGAGAAAAAATAAATGAAATAAAGTACACAAATGTGATGTTTTAACAACCTAGAAAAACTAGCTAGTTTCGAAAATAGTAGTGCTGCCTTCGTAAAATGGTCACAATGCAAAAACCGTCAAATGATAAAATGTATATTAGGATACACAAATAATAGTAACTTGCTCTAGCAATACTAAAAACAAAATTTGGGCCTGGGATGGGGGGTGGCCCCCCCCCTCCCTCACAAATTCAAGAAATGCCCTCTGTAGAACCGGCATTGCCGGTTTCATTGATAACAGAAGAAGAAACACAAGTCCAAGAACCCAAGGCTTTGAATTTTATCTATATATAGGACCCTTTGTAAGCCTTCAGAGGGGGGTAGTTTTTTATCTAGTTTTTTACTTTACAGCTTATTTACTTATGTTTTTAATTTATGCAATTTATATTTCCATGTCTTGTAATCCGTTTTTAAGTTTAATGAAATTTGAAGTTTTTAAGTTTTAAGAATCTGTTCCTTTTAAGTTTATGTTACTTTGTGTTCTAAAATCTTTGATAAGCTATTAAAAGCGCTTGTTTAACTCTCTTATAAGCTGTTTTATACTTAAACAATGAAAACTTTCTAGTTTTTGGTTATTTAAGTCCTTTTACTAAAAATCACCAAAAATCTTAAAAAGCAATGGAGCATGGTTTATTGTGGATGGCCATGGGTTAGTGCTTATTAGATAAGCATTAAGGTGAGTTATAAGCTGGTTTGGGTGCTTAACTCTTAACCAAAAGCTAAGGATCTTTGTAAGTTCTAAATTTCATTTTCAAGTCCATTTTATTCATCTGCTTATTTATTGCTTAATTTGTGCTTATTTTGCTTTTTAAATGCTTATTTTTGTCTTTATTATGCTTATTTGATTTAGTTTGATGCAAGTCTTATTCTGTTTTAGCTTAAAAATCTGTTTTATGGATTTAAAGGGGTGTTTGGCTTAGCAGAACTAACCATAAGTGAGTATTGCTAGTGCCTTTTAGTTTTCAAAAACCCAATTTGTTAAGCTTAAGTTAAGCCTTAGGACCTATTTTCATAAGTTTCTACAACTTAAAAACTCTCTTTCAAAGTTCTTAGTACTTAAGGTTTTAATCTATGGTTTTATAAGTTTGTCAAAAAGCTTTTATGTTAGATTCTGTTAGAATGCATTATAGTTGTTGCTTATGCTCATTTTGTTGTTTCCAATATGCATTAGAATAGAGTTTTAGGGGCCTGCACTTGTGGTCCTTAAGTTTTGAATCAAATCTGTCATAGAAATTGTTTAGGTTTCATTTTTAGTTTTAAAATGTCCATTTTGAGAATCAAATTTAGATAAGCTTAAGTATGATTTATGTTAGATATTAGAAAATCCATGTAAAAGATTCGGTCACCCCGTATAATGTCTAGCATAGGTTAGCTCGTAGCCTTAACATTAATCGTTTAAATATCGTATGACGTATGGTGTTGGGCGACTCATGGTATTAGGCCGGGTCTTTACCCACTTATAAGCCCATACCATAGCCTATTAGGGCATCTAAACTTTTGTATAAAAGCCTCTTTCCAGCCATAGAAAGAGGTTGGTTGTTCAATTTATCAAACACACACATAAGGTGTAGTTTCTTTCACTAGAACTCACTTTCTCTCTCTATAAATTCGGCCAACCCCTAAATCATTGATTGTGTTATGATATCCAATATACTACAATTGGTATCAGTGCACATGGGATGATTAGCTAGATTGTGTGTGTGTTTTCTTAGTTAGATTAGATCAAAAGTTTGGTTTTTGAAGGTTTATGGTCTCATTCTTGACACTCTTTGATTCTCACGTTTGTGGTGTTAAAGTTGTTGTTTTTATAGTTGTTATAGCCTTCTAGGATCAAGTTGTGCAAAAGAAACCAAGCAAAAACGTTCAAAATGGTGATTTTTAGGTGTTTTTAGGTGGAAAAAGTCGTATTTTCTTGATGCGTTTTGTCTCTCTGCCATATTTCTTGACTGCGTTTTGTCTCCTTCGTTTTGTCAGAAAAAGTACATTGTGTTTTGTCGTTTAGTGAAGGACAACAGTACTGCATTTTGTCTTATTAGGGACTGCGTTTTGACTACTGCGTTTTGTCTATTGCGTTTTAACTACTGCATTTTGTCTACTGCCGTTTGTCTCTGCGTTTTGCCTAATTGAAGACCCATATTGCATTTTGCCTAGGGGAGACTCTGTCCATTTCATTTCTTGACTGCGTTTTGTCTCAAGACTTGACCGAGATTTGTCTAAAGTTCTTCATTGCGTTTTGTCTCTAACTAATTGAGATTTGTCTCATGTGTTTTGCCTATTGTTGAAGACCATCATTGCGTTTTGGTAGAAAGAAACTCTGGTAAAAATTTCTTCATTACTTTAAACACCATAACACCTAATCCTACAAACAATCATCACTTTTAACATACAATCACTAATCATTGTTCGATCAACTTAATCATTTCATAATCAATTAAGATGGCTAATCTTTCGGAAGACATTCAATGTGCCGGTCCAGATACCCGACCACCTATCCTTGATAGGACTGACTTTGCATCTTGGCAACAACGAATTCGACAGTATTGTCGGGGTAAAGAGAATGGGGTGAACATCTTGAAGTCAATTGATGAAGGACCATTTCAGATGGGAACATTTCGGGAAACTCTTGCAGAAGGAAATGAAGGTGCCGTACATCTAGGTCCAGAACGACCTCTTGTCTATTCTGACCTGTCACCTGAAGATAAGGATAGGTACAATGCTGACATTCGGGCAACAAACATCATACTTTAAGGGTTGCCAAAAGATATCTACTCTCTTATCAATCATTACACTGATGCAAAGGACATATGGGACAATGTGAAGATGCTCCTGGAAGGTTTGGAATTAACAAAAGAAGACCGTGAATCAAAACTGTATATGACTTCGAACACTTTCGTCAGCACAAAGGAGAGACTATCCATGATTACTATGTCCGGTTTGCCAAACTCATCAACGATATGCGTAACATCAAGATGACCATGTACAGAATGCAGTTGAACTCTAAGTTTGTTAATAACATGTTGCCAGAATGGGGTAGATTTATAACAGTAGTGAAACTCAACAGAGGCTTAAGGGACTCCAACTATGATCAATTGTATGCTTATCTAAAGCTGCACGAGGCACATGCCAATGAGAACAAAATGATGTTGGACCGATTCACTCAACACACAGTTGATACTCTCTCCTTGATGTCCAATGTTGCACCTCAGCAGTACAATTCACAATCATCCATAAATCCATCATCCACATATGTTCCACCACACTTTGCTGACAACTCTCAACTTGATTCGGGACTCTCTCCAATGGACAACTTAATTAAGAATTTAACCAAAACACTTGCCTTGCTCACCCAATCATACAAAACATACCTTCCTCAAACAAACAATCAACTCAAAACTTCATTAAATCCTAGGAACCAAGCCACAGTTCAAGAAGGCAGGGTTGTGGTTTAGAATGTTCAGGGTCTACAAATCAGAAGACAGGGTAACAATGCACGGGGTGCAGGTACAGCTGGTTATGGGGGAGCTCAGAACAGAGTCGGGAATGCTAATCCAGGTCAAGCAAGGCAGGGTAAGTGCTACAACTGCAACGGTATAGGCCACATAGCAAGGAACTGCACTCAGCCTAAGCGACCACAGAACACTGAATACTTCAAAGACAAGATGTTATTGATGCAAGCTCAGGAGAATGGGGTGGCATTGGATGAAGAACAATTACTATTTCTTGCAGGTAGACATGAAAACGTTGTTGATGAAGATGTGGAGGAGCAACCTGTTCAGGATTTAGCACTCAATGTGGATAATGTGTTTCAAGTTGATGACTGTGATGCTTTTCATTCTGATGTTGATGAGGCTCCCATGGCACAAACTATGTTCATGGCTAATCTATCATCTACAGATCCTGTTTATGATGAAGCCGATCCATCGTATGATTCGGACATTCTATCTGAGGTACACGACCATGATCAATATCAGGATGCTATTTGTGAACATCATGAAGAACACGAGATGCATGATGATGTACAACCAACCTACGTGGTTGACTCACATGCCAATTATAAGAGTGATAGTAATATAATTCCGTATGATCAGTATGTAAAGGACAACACAATGCCAGTTGTACAAAGCAATGTATCTTCTATTCTAAATGATGCATACATGATGATATATAATTATATGTATGAACCTCATGCCCAGTCTGTCTCTAAAATAACACGGAACACAGTAGTTGATAATTCACTAACTGTTGAACTTGCAACATATAAGGAACAAGTTGAACTGTATGAAAGACGGGCCAGGTTTGAATTAACGGAGAGATAACAAAAGATTGATGAACAATTAAGAATAGTTATCACTGACCGAAATATTAAGGAAGAAAATTTGAAAAAGGAACTTCATTCTGTAAAATTGCAACTTGCTTCTACCATCAACCATAACAAGTTGGTAGAAGAAGTTACGTCTTTGAAAAAGGATTTTAAACAGAAAGAAAAAAAATACCTTGAAGAATTTTGGACATGAAAGCGTTAAAAGAAAAGGTCGAGGATAAATTATACAAACAAGACCAGTCTCTTCAAATAGTTCACATGTTGTGTAAACCAAAGCCCTATTATAATGAACTGAATAAGGTAGCTATTGGCTACAAGAACCCTTTATGCCTCACCCGTGCAATGCAAGTTCAGCCTGCTCTATATAATGGTTATGAAATTATCAAAAACAATCATGTCCTAGATTTAGTGCACAACACAGAGGATACTCTAGAGATAGCTGAAATCAATAGGAGGAAAATGAATGACAAAATAAAAGACCCTGAGTGTGTGACTCATAAGGTTAAGATTGCACTACCTGGTTACTCGAAAGAGAATTATTTAGCGACCTTCACACTACAGAAGCAATAAGATCTCATAAAGATGAAAGAAGAAGCTCTCAAAAAGTAGACCACCGCCTCAAGACCAATCAAAGCATTGGCGGTGTATCCACCAAATACACCTG
>BQNB010141810.1:15000-17218 GCA_026074375.1 Tanacetum coccineum | reverse complement strand
AGAGAGAGAGAGAGAGAGAGAGAGAGATAGAGATGGGATCATGAGAAAACTTGATTTTGATGGAAAACCTAGAAAACCAGTCCACAACCCTCGGATCAAGCCCATCCTCCCCTCCTTTTTTTTCCTTTTAACTACAAGGACCACTTTGAAACTTTCTTTATTTTTCAAGGTTTGTTTTGTATTTCATTTATTTTTTTTTAATTTTGTTCAGCTCTGCTAATTTTTTTAAGATCTTCTAACACTGTACGATGAATAAAATAAGTTATACATTTTTAAAAGCTTTCACCCCATTCAATATGTTATTTTTTGCTCATATTAGCAGGGGTGTTCATCGGTTCGGTTTTCGGGTTTGTGGGTTATACGGTTCGGGTTCATCGGATTGAAAATTTTCAAAGTCAAAACCAAAACCAAACCAAACCAAACCAATTATAGAACGGATAAAACCAAACCGTACACCAAATTAGAATTCGGTTTGGTTTCGGTTAAAACCAAAAAAACCAAATTAAAGGGAACTCCAAAAAAATTAGAAACGTTCTCCTCATAATATTATCTAAAAGTTATAAATAAAGAGCTAAAATTTTCAAATTTAATTAACAAATCAAAAAGTCCCACACAGTGCTCAAGCAAATCAACAAAAAAAGTTTAAGAAACAAAATGTTTCAGAACTTAACGAAAATAAAAGAAAGCAAACTAAGATAAATTTTATTCGACAAATATCTTCAGAAGCCTTATTAGCTTGAGTATTCCATCTTCGTGTATCCAAAGACAGTTGCAACTTCACTCTTGCCCGGTATATGTGAATTTATGTGAATCATATAGGCAAATTCTTGTTCAATTGCTCACGAATATGCATCAATGCTTAATTTTAAAAGTGATTAGTTTAAAAGATATTTTAAAAAACTAGGATTGCTAGTTAGGTTAATACGATAAAATTATAAATATAATTAACTTTTTCTATGTGTATACCGATATTCGGTTTTTTCGGTTTGGTTTGATTTTATTTTTGTCAAACCATAACCAAACCAAACACCAATTAAATACTTCAGTTTAGTTTCAAACCAGACCATACACCAATTAAAATTTTTGGTTCGGTTTTATTCGGTTTCGGTCCGGTTTCTTTTTCGGGTTGTTCGATGTCAAACCAAACACTGAACACTCTTACATATTAGCATGCGAGCAAGTCTGTTAATTATTTTAGCATCTGGTACGTTGTACGAGTCAATTTAGAAATTAGAATACATAATCAACTTTTCCAAAACCATTCTAAGATACTCGCTTTGTAAAAAAATCATTCTACACATTGCAACATATTACAAAATGTCATATAGTCGGTTTACAAATTCAATATAAAAGCAAACATAAAGAATCTGATTTAAGGGGTTCGAGTTTAATGTCAATGATCGATGACTTAAGTACACTCGGCACATGACAAATGTAAGGTTCGTAAAGCACGAATATTTGTTAGTCTGATTCTATGGATCCACTCAGACCGATGTAAAACCAAAAAAAAGAAACGAAAAAGACGCTTTACATGTTCTGATTCAATTAGATACCAAATGTGATGTATAACTTGTACAGTGTTGTACATCTACGAAAAGGTCTCTGGATATCAAATTTACGAGCCCTACAAATAAGCATAGAAATTAGAATCATATACTGATAATATTTTAAAAGCTGAACCAAAATAGGGTATAATCGAGTAAACCAGCATACCTCATTGGTGACAAAATGGTTCCCCTTCCAAAATATCTTGGTGTATGCCTTCTTTTATTTCATAACAGATGTTGCTGTTAGTAAACATACCTTCTTCTTTGCAACCTTGAGCTCTCTTTTTATTCCAGCTGCAAATACATGTGATTTATTAAGTCAAAATATAAATGTAGTCTCCATTATGAACGAAAATATAACAGTGTCTAACCATCATTCGGTTCTAATTCTTTTGCCATATGTTCCTAATTTAAGGCAATTAATGAAAATAACATCAAACAAGTTGTAATGTGGACATGCCCACACCAATTAATGAAAATACAACCTGACATACGCCCAAGTCCTATTACTTTTTTTTGTAGTGTTGTCTAATTCTAATGATAAATAATGATTGATTACCTGGTATATAAGGAGAGTAAGCATATATTCCTTCGAAATACCAGATTGCTTTTGTGGCACACGGGAAATGATCAGTTAAAAAACCACCACCATTATCTCTGTCAAAGATCGC
>BQNB010141810.1:0-5000 GCA_026074375.1 Tanacetum coccineum | reverse complement strand
CAAACTGAAACTCTATTTGAATCATCTATCCTTCTTCTTTATGCTTTGTTTCAGGTTAACACCTACATACCCAAACAAACATTAGTACAATGCATCGCCCAAACCAATACAAAAGATAAGAGTATACTCACTTCCTCCCTATAGAATATTGTATAACTTAGCTTCATATAAAAGTTGTGGATGTTTCGTAGTCCAAGAAAAACAATCACATCCAAGTAAAGAATTACCTTCTAATTACCTAACAACAAAGAACACACATTTTAATTGCATAAACGATCTTTGTAAAAATCTTTTTTCGTACCGAAATCGTTTTTAAATACAACGTCTGGAATACATCAACGTCCGGAACATATAGGATTTTTTATAAAATACGCCAAGGTAGCACATGCTATACCTCAGCCCTGTATCTCTACAGTAGGCCGTCAACCTCTCCTCATACCAAAAAAGTGTGCCGCAATGTCGGCACACCTGGTCGCACGGGCCCAAATGTACATACTTCAGAAGAGTTCATGCATAATTTCCAGAAGCATAAATAATTAAGAGAATAGCAACTTAGTGCAAACTCACTTTCTGGCAAATACATATGGCATAACATACCTTGGCGCGGGTGATGCCTGGAGTCACTGCCTCAAGAGGAACCTGCTTGAGTTCCGTTTACCGCTCCGTTGGTACCTACAACAACGAAAGGTTGCAAAGAATTAGTATAGTACAAACTGAGAACCGTACTTCCAAACAAATTAAAGCTTAACTTCCAAACAATATAGATTTGTTAACTTAATTTAGAAACAGATGGTTGCAGTTTACTATATAGCAAATGTTCATAATTAATTCGATACTAACACATCAACTTTTATAGCAAATATATTTCCATCCCAAGCAGGGATAACACTACCCTTCCCACCAACCTTGGGCTGATAATGAGGATGAGCCGGTGAACGACAATGTACACCGAGTCGTCTACCCTTGTTTATAGAATCCAGGTTGTAGCACAAATAGTATCTTCTCTTCCGGCATAACCTGCAATGAACCAAGTATGCGTCGGCAATCCGACAATGTTACCAGCTCGATTAAAAAAGTGAATTTGCAAATAAATTGTTAGGACATTACCTGAGCATTTTTCAATAGTTTCAGAATGTGAACTTTTAGCACACGACTCTTTCTGATATGTAAATATAACCGGGAATCTAATCTTAAATGTAATTCCCAAACACCAAGTTCAGAATCCTTATCTTTTCCATCAATATTGGTAGCATGGCATGGTTCTGATCTGGTTGTTACTTCACGTTTGTTGTATCTTAACAGGTGAGGCATCTAAACTCCAAGCTCTAGGCTGGCACACCAGACTTTCTATAGCTTTAGGATCTGTTATGGGTAACTTACACTCTTTAACATTAGAGAAATAGCCCACAAATTGTTAACCAATCCTTGAATAGTAACTTTGAGCATATTTAAAATAGATCGTCCTATAATAGAGAACGGAGTGTGCAAAGTAGTAGTGTTTGACTTGAATATCAAATCCTATAATAGCATATTTTATGTATCATGACACTTCCACTAAATATCAATCCTTAGCTACTATGTACACGAATAAAGGACAAACTAATCAAAATTCGAAACAACCAACAATGTTAAGGGTCCATCAAAATAACTCATAAAGATGAGAATACGACATTAAAGTATGATGATAACATTCATGCAAAAATTATAGAACTCGCCACCTATGCTACCACTATGAAGTATGTCCACTTAATATTTGTGTTCCAACACAAAATCACAAAATCTGGCACCTATTATTAATTTATTATATTTTCTATCAATCTATCAAATTATGGCCCTTTTGATGTTTGTTGGGTATGACACTAATTTTCTCCTTGCAGGTTTGACCTATCTTCATACATTTTTCAAACGTTCTGTTATACACAGAGATGTGAAATCAAGTAACATACTCCTAGATCATAGTATGTGTGCAAAGGTTGCAGACTTTGTCTTTTTCAAAGTACGCACCTCAAGAAGGGGATAGCAATGCTTCCCTCGAAGTAAGAAAAATGGGTGGATCCCAAGCAAGTATAAGTATTAACGATCCAATGTCAAAATATTGACAATGAGCTAAATTGACAAAAGACAAATAATACATCCTTGTACCATTATCGTAAATAATTTCCCTGAGCACAAAAATAACACACCAAAACTCTTACTTTTTTTCAGGTATTATCGACTTAACATTAGTACCTCCTCCGACTACAAATGCAATAGAAACATAGGTCAATCCAAGTGAACTTTTATATCTAATACATACTGAAGTTTTTGTTACCATTTAAGTATATCTAAAACAGTGGCGTGGATTTAAATATCTTTTATGTCTAATACCTACTGAAGTATCAAGATCCCCGCCGCAATGTGTTTGTTGGTATGTTATCAAAAATAGTGGTGTGAATTCGAATATCTGATGAAAGTGCATCATTTGGTCACAATTAACTATGGAGTACTATTTTTGCTACAACAAAATTGAATTTTACATTACTTACCACTCCAATCTGCCACTCTCGGTTGCTAAAATCTCTGAACGATGTTGCATACAGTGCCTGCAATAATATAGCGGAGTAAATTGTTACTATAAGAAAGTATTAGTAATAACACTGATATGATTATGAGCTTACAATGCTTTAAACGGGAGGGAATTTTTTTTAGACTCACAAATCACAGTGGCAAACTATTAGCACAAACCCAAAGACAACATCAACATCTATGTACCTTTAAGAAATATGTACTAATGAGCAATTTGCATACCCACTATGCAGAGAGATACAAAGATGCGCTCATTGACGGACCAATAACTTCATCCAATAGCTTTCCATAGAACTGTCCGTGTTGATGAAAATCTGAAATCCACAAAGATTGAACAAATGATCTTTTTCTATCAAATTCGACACACAATACAAAGAATAACATGAAGTAGAGAAATATAACGTGGTTTAGGCTTGGTACTTTAAGAAAAAAGGCTAATCAATACCTGAGTTTTCCTGTCAACTCCTTCCAAACTTCTATCTCCGGTACATAACCATCTTAATAAAAAACGAAATTAATAAAACTCCCCAATTATGACATGAACCCTAATTTCAAAATCAAAAAAGAAATTAAAAACCAAAACCTACAAAAGAAAAGTAACATGTAAAAAATTATCCCAAAAAAACAAAATTAACAAAACCCCTAATTCTCACATAAACCCTGATTTTAAAATCAAAAAGAGTTCCACATAAAGTTTATAAGAAGTCTTACCTCAAAACCACACAAAGCTTTAGGAAATACGTATGTGTTTGTTTAATTATAAGTGCAGGAAGTGACCTAATCTTTTGCATTCTTGGCTGTTGAAACTGGATGGTGTTGTTACTGATGATGCTTTGCATCCCTAAAATGCCGGATGTATTGATTTTGAGGGGAGTTATACAGTCTCGAATGCAAATACTCAAGATGGGTTTCAATGTCTAAACTCATAAAGACTCCTTGATCTTTTTGCATTCTTGCTTTTTGTTGTAACTGAAGAATGCTTCACATCCCTAAAACTGCCAGAATTATTGATTTGGAGGACAAACATAGAGGCAAATAGTGAATGAGGTTTTAATGGGCAAAAGATTAAGACTAAATCTTTTATTATATTAGGGCAAACAGAGAGGCATAGGTGTTTATGGGTTTTAATGTGATTGAGTGATAAATACTGCAAATTCAATATACTGTACTGAATCTTTATATAGATAAAGATAAAGATAAGAGAAGATATAAAATGACAAAATGAAATTTTCTAATAACCAGTGAGAGAACTCAAATTTTAAGAAAAGCTTTTTAGTTGACTAATAAAATTCAAAATTTGCCTTATTTTGGTAAAGCCCATCTAAATTTTATCTAACAAAATAAATATATATAAATGACACAAATTTTATAAATAAAAAACTAAAAAAGAGAAAGTAATTAATAATATCGTAGTAGTTAAATTTTAAATAAATTATAAAAACAGAAGTTAATTTTCTAATTTTCTAATTTTCATGTTTTCTTTTTAACTTCATAAATTTAATAATTACCCCTATCATTTATATTTTTCTAATTAAAAAAAATATACGTTGTTGTTATTAGAAAAAAATATTATCGTTATATGTTAGACTAATGTATATGCAGAATTATAAATATCAAAATGAAAGCACGAGTTACTGTGATATGTAAATTAATACACGAGATTACACATATATGAACGATTCATGTTATTTCTTTTTATGAGATTAAGTAAGGAGATTCGTAAAAGCATTTTTCTACAATTGGAGTTCAGTAACGACTCATGTTATTCTCTTTATAAATTTAACCCATTTAAAAATTAAATACAACCAAAAATGATTATTAATAGGAATATATATATATATCAAAATGAAGGCACGACCCAAAGGGTTACTGTGAGATAAAAATAAATACACGAGATTCTACATTTAGCAACGACGCATGTAATTTTTCATTAAAGTTTAAACAAGGAAATCTGAAAAAATAAATTTTCAAGAGTCATTACGTGCTAACACACATTTTGTCTAAACAATGATATGAAATTATTAATAGTTAAATTTAAACAACATCAAACTCATCACTATATCAGTTAAACCAAGTCAAATAATTCGTCCAACAAAAATATAAATGCATAAGAAATTTTTTATGTAAAAACTTGCACGTACGTAAAATTTTGTAACTATATAAATACAAAAGATTTTATATAATTTTACAAAAAAAATATTATTTAACAGGTCGAGCAAGAGGCACGTATATGTACGAGATTAAATCGTGGTGCATGACAACGAATATAAAATTAATTTTGTGAGTTTTTTTATTTGGTTTTCTTTCTGGAATTGGTTGAGGACATCACAAGTTTACTTTTTCACACAAAATAACTATGTTAGCAGCTGAGTTCTTGTTTGGCATATTATGTTTTCAAGTAATATTTTGAAGTTAAAGGAAACTACTTAGAAAGA
>BQNB010141808.1:1052-13327 GCA_026074375.1 Tanacetum coccineum | reverse complement strand
TATTATGATGATAATTGAATAAGAAAGATTTTTGCTTTTAATTGATATTTAGTTTGTATGAAAATTTAGAGATTAGGATTCCATTCATGTTAGGCTTATAGTCTTATAGGATTCTGTTGAAACAATAAGATGTTTTCAGTAATAGATTACAGGTTATCAGCTTGTTTGGCACATATTAGCTTTTTTCTTATAAGCTATTTGTGGAGATTTGTATCAGTGTTTGTTCAAGCTTATATAGCAGGCTTATGGCTTATGTGGTTTTCGGCTTATGTTTTATAAGTTCATTTTGAAACTTATATATGCTTATCATGTCATAATAAGCTTATTTAAGCCGGAAAGTTTCAAAATAAGCCACACAAAGTGAGCTTATGAAACATAAGCTGAAAACCACATAAGCCATAAGCCCACTATGTAAGCCTAAACAAACACCCCCTTACATTGGGTGAACTTATGAAACATAAGCCGAAAACCCCCTTACATTGGCACATATTAGCTTTTTTTTAATAACATATTTGTGGAGGTTTGTATCAGTGTTTGTTCAAGCTTATATAGCAGGCTTATTGCTTATGTGGTTTTTTGCTTATGTTTCATAAGCTCATTTCGAAACTGTTTGATAAGCTTATATAAGCTTATATAAGCCAGAAAGTTTCAAAATAAGTCGCAAAAAGTGAGGTGTTATGAAACATAAGCCGAAAACAACATAAGCATAAGCCCGCTACGTAAGCCTAAACAAACAACCCCTTACATTGGGTGAACTGAACATCCTTGATTCTACTCATTGAGTTCACCCAATGTAAGTTTATCAGATCAATCAGTTCCACAATGTAGATTTTATCATGTTTGATTGTTTTCTCTCATGTTTTCTCAGATCAATCTCACGGCGGAGAGTTTCTCAGATCAATCAGGGGATGTGATTCCGCGCGTTACTCAGGTATGGTGATATTTGAAGCTTATAGTAACTGTAGCCTTTTATTTAAGATACGATGGATGAAAGATGTAATCATAGTTGTTAGACTCGTACCAAAATCATGAGTCATTGATCGAGTCGAGTCCGAAAATGATGGACTTTTTTTTAAGCATTTAATAGATTTTTTTTGAAGATGCAACAACCATTTTTTTGGTTCTGAAGCCTCTTCAATGGAAAAGGAAGAAAGAGAACGACAAGTAAATTTGGTTTTGCACTAAATTAAAAATACATAACTCCTTAACCGCTTCTCCAAATCATGCAATTATTAAGTAGTGAACGAATCATACAACTAGGGGTGTTCATCGGTTCGGTAATCGGGTTATTCTGTTTATCGTTTCGGTTAATTTTTTTGGGTAAAATCGAACCGAATTAAAATTCAAATGAACCGAACCGCACCGAAAACCGAATTTGAATTCAGTTTCGGTTTTCGGGTTGACCGAATAACCCGAACTACACCATGTATATATTTTTTTAATTAAATTATAGAGATTTTATAGGAAAAAAAAATATTTCAAGCATAAAGAATGTTCTTCTGTATTAGGATAAAATTTTAATTATGTTTTTATATATATAAAAAAATATTAAAAAATATCTATTTATATATAAATTCGGTTTTCGTTTCGAATTGCCAAAACTATATCCAAACCGAAAACTGAATTTTTAATTCGGTTGGGTTTGATTATGACAAATTCGGTTCGATTATAAGTTCGATTCAATTCGGTTTTGATTTTTGATTTATTCGATTATTACCCAAACAATGTAGACCCGAAGATATAACAAACAATCAAACATACTTTTTCAAAGCTAATGGGCCGACCCACAGGCCAAAACTTTTACTAAAACAATCCGGGTCTAGCCCATACCAGAATTATAAAACTTACTCCCCAATCTTCAATAATTTTCCCGCCATCTCCTTAACACTCTTCCCGCCATTTTTCAGTCTCATATAAAAAACCCAAATCCCTAACTGAACACTTCTCTCCCAATAACTCATTTTGTCATAAAAGCTAAACCCGAGTTGTATAAAGTTTGGGAGTTAGGGAATGGTTGTATACTGTCCGGTTCTCGATCCATAATATTTAAAAAAGAAACAGATTTCCGCTTTTAAACCGGTCCATACCCTAATACCCATTATATGTAAATTCACTTGGTTTACTAGAATTTGATAATACTATCATGAAGATAATAATAGTGAGAGTTAAGTGCATAGAAGCTGTGAGACTTGAGATTATTAAAACTGTATTTTTTTAAGTCTGCTAATTTTATTTGTTAAGTAATAAATATATTGTGAATAAATTTTTATAATGATGAACTTATATACTAGTCCTGTGTATTTAAGATACATTTGACTTAGTATCAAATGAGAAGAAAACATAAACACACATTTGACATGCATCAATTTGAATTTGATGCATCATAGTGTTCTAGATGCATTGTATCGTTTTCACTTCAAAATCATTTTCGAGACTAATTGAGTGACATCTATATTAAATCAATAGAGATGCATCTCAAATGTGGTGTTATAACCATTTATCATTTTTTTTTCATTTTAAGTTTTCTTTTTGCAGGATCTCTACCCTTGATACAGGGTACAATCAAACTATTAGATGATTATTCCAGCGCAAGCGAAAGGGAAAAGGAACTACTGAGAATTGCGAAAGAAGCACTCAAAGAGCTTTTGGAATTGGAGCTCCAGAGAAAAGGAACTACTGACTGTTAGTGGACTATTATTGTTGCATTAGGATTACTCTAAGCTTGTTTATATGTTATTTATTTTGTATCGACTTTTGGATGATATTGTTATTAGGCCTATGCCCATTTAACATTTTATGAACCAAATCGGCACTTAACTTACTTTATCGGATGTAAGATGGTCTAGTCATGGATATATATCTTTTATGTAGATTATTATATGAGATCTAAAGTTAAGTTTAGAATCGACACTGTAGCCTCACCAAGGAACACGAGTGACCATGCATGCATTAGTTGGAGGAGTAGGGTTCTACCCTTTAAATAGTGTTGATGGATAGTTAAACATCACTATTCGCAATTAAATAGAAATTTAAGTGCAGTACTTAGTCTAATACACCATAGCTAAATGCGATCTATTTGTATGAATTAGGACTTGATGATACGGGCTCAATCAACATGTCACACGTTAATAGTTGTTGTAGGGTTCATTTGCTTAATAGCCACAAAATCATTAATATGCAGAAAAAGCTTGGCAATGGTGCAGATACTTATTTTTGGAAGGATTTGTGGCATGGAGACATGGTTTTGAAACAAAGATATCCTAGGCTTTATGCGCTGAAAGTGAAGAAGACTGTCGATGTAGCTTCTAAACTGTAACAGGAGAACTTGACCTGGTCTTTTCGTCGTGCTCCTAGAAGCGGAGTGGAACAAGATCAGTTGACGGATTTGACGACTTACGTGGAAGGTGTTGTTCTTGGTGTCACGCTTGATAGGTGGTATTGTTATGCTTAACTGACAAGGACGGAATATATAAGGGGCATAGGGGGGTTGTCGCCCCTCCCAAAATTTTTTGCTTATGGTTACCGGTTTTCTAGTATATCAATACGTATCTAAAAAAGTTTTACATTTTGCCCCCCTAAAAACTTGGAAACCAAAACGTCAGAAGATATCAAAAAAACCAAATTTTGACTTTCCAAACCAAACATCTACAACTAGAAACCTCTCTCGGGCTCAAATCAAATATGCAATCTTCATTAGAAAATCAAAATATACAGGAATTGAAAAAGAGGACTTGATCACTTAAAGGTATCTATTTTCTTTTCCTTTTTTTCTTTTTATTTTGTATAACCCTCCATTAATTTATTATGTAGATTGTTACTTTGAGTGGTTTAGCTTATTCAAGAATCATTTGCCCTAATGTTTTCTTATTCTTAATCACACAGTAACATGGATTTAAAATCAAATTAGTTACTCCCCCTTTTTTTCTATGTTCTGTTCTTAGTTTAATTTTATGTTTCACATCACTTAGTCTTAAAAAGATAAAATATATGTGAACTGAGTGAATGTATTTGAATCATTGAATGTTTATAACTATTAAGTTTAAAATGTATGATTTGTATTCAGGAGCTTTCATGGGAAAACTAATAACAATTGATTCGTACTTCAAAAGAAAGAGTAGCGATTCGACAGAAAATGCAACTCGTCTTTGCCCCCCTAACAAAACTCCTCATTCATGATTTATTTGTGATAACTGATAACAATTATTTTAGGGCTGATTGTTTGAAAAAAATTTATGAGAGAGAATATATGATTTGCTTGGAGAAGATACTGAAAAGAGGGGAGGAGCATTTGTTTTAGTCAAACTTTGCTATATATCGGTCTTAAAGGATGGTATAAGAGAATTAAAAAGGCCACGTATCAACATAAGGTTTAAAGATATTTTTTAAAACAATTAAGAAAAAATTACATGTTTCGTCCCTATGGTTTATACCAAACATCAAGTTTCGTCCCTATTTCATTTTAATTACACTAGTCGTCCCTAATTTTGAAACTGATAACGCTGGCCGTCCCTATTTTGGATGGTCGTTAACTTTTCTCGTTAAGTCTAATTATTAAAAGGGTATCTTGGTCTTTTTGCTCCTGTCACCACCATAAGGACGAAACGTGTAATTTTTTCTTATTATTATTATTATTATTTTTTTATTATTTTTTTTTACATAAAGTTGGATGGGAGTCTAGACACAAGCTGTGCTCCCACTCATTTTTGAATAAAAAAGCTTACTCTATGAAAGATAAATGCACCACTCTTAGCATAATTTTAGTGGCTAATGGAAATAGACTTAATACGGGAAAGTGTGCCCAAAGCCTCCGTGTCGAATTCCCCGAACGTAGAGAAAGCAAATGGTATGAACTTGTATCCGTTTTCCTCGCATATTGACGCATACTTCCTCTTTTTCTTCTCCACGGCATTGTGCAAGGCTACCCCAGGAGCCCAAGAAGACGCCCCCATACCAGCAAAGGGAGAGATGCATGTCACATCCAAGCATGCATTATTTACACTTGGTGATCCAAATTAAAAAGCAAAAGGTCTGCAGGTCGTAGATCCTTACCGTCATCCGAGAGGAAGCCCATTGGAGCCTCCTTTCGCACCATGATCCCAACCTTGGAACATATATCAACAAGAATATCACGCACCAGATTATGCCTAAACTTCACACCTACTTCGCTAGAACAATGGACCGCATGATCTCCCCATTGGTCCATACGATGCGCATTGCAACTCGGGCATAAGCTACCTTCAGAGAACATTGGTACTGAAAGCCTATAACACAAAACAGAGCGAAATTGACGGTGGTTCATCCTCTGCCCCAAGCCATCAATAGGGATGGTGAAAAGAAAATCTTGTGCGTGTGGGGCGTGTATGCAACTAAGAAATTTAAATTTCTTATTATTATTATAATTATTATTTCTTATATTAAAAAATTTTAAATTTTTTTTATTTCGGTTTCAGTTTACGAGCAATGATAAAAAAAAATAAAAAAATATAAATTTTTTTTATTTCGGTTTCAGTTCACGAGTAATAATAAAAAAAATTAAAAAAGTTTAAATTTTTTTTTATTTCGGTTTCAGTTCGAGCAATAATAAAAAAAATTAAAAAAAATTAATTTTTTTTATTTCGGTTTCAGTTTACGAGCAATAAAAAAAAATTTATTTCGGTTTCAGTTCGAGCAATTTTTAAAAAAATTTAAAAAACACTGCGACTTATTGATTTTCTTCTCGTAAAACTGAAACCGGAATAAAAAAAATTTAAATTTTTTTTTATTATTGCTCGTAAACTGAAACCGAAATAAAAAAAATTAATTTTTTTAAAATTTTTTTTCTTTATTATTGCTTGGAAACTGAAACCGAAATAAAAAAATTTTAAAATTTAATTTTTTTTTTTTATCATTGCTCGTAAACTGAAACCGAAATTAAATTTTTTTTTTATTTTTATTATTGCTCGTAATCTAAAACCAAAATCAAAACAAATTTAAATTTTTTTTCTTTATAATTGCTCGTAAACTGAAACCGAAATAATTAAAAAAAAAAAAAATTTTTTAAAAAGAAAATTAAAATTTCTTTTCAAGTTGATTCGTATAATTTTTTTTAAGTTGTTTCATAAAAAATTTTTAAGTTAATTCGTATAAAAATAATAAGAAAAAATTACAATTTTCGTCCCTATGGTGGTGACAGAAGCAAAATGACCAAAATACCCTTCTAATAATTAGACTTAACGAGAAAAGTTAACGACAATCCAAAATAGGGATGACCAGCGTTACCAGTTTCAAAATTAAGGACGACTAGTGTAATTAAAATGAAATAGGGACGAAAATTGATTTTGATATAAACCATAGGGACGAAACATGTAATTTTTTCAAAAATTAATTAGGGGCTCAAAAAAATCTTCTTTTATAAGAGAGTATAGATAGATATAAGATAGATGTGACATAATAATTATCAACTTTTTCAAAGACATAAATGAATTTATCGTAACTATCTTTTATATAATAAAAAAATTATATTATTTCGGAGTTTTCCATCAAATGATTCTTTGAATTTAAAATTTAGACCAATCAGAAACGCTTGATTTTGCTACGTAGGCAAAAATCGACGTGATTGCTTGGTCAATAAAAGTCAAAATTAAAATCGATTTGGTCAAAACATTATAATTGTGGTGGAGAAATTGACGAGAAAAAAAAACTTAAAATATATGTGTTCAAATTTGTTAAGAAAAAAAACTTGAAAAAAAGTGGAGGGGGGTTTAATTAATAAAATATTGTGATTTTTAATTTTAAATAATTTATTGGTGTTTAGTGTAAATTTATAAAATTTACATGTTTTATTATAACTTTAAAAAAATAAAAAAAATAACCCTTAACTTTATACCGTAGACTTTTATGTTTTTAAAATATTACAAACGTAAACAAATTTTTTACTTCCAAACAATGATTTAACAGTATTTGTTACATCCCAAATCTACCCGAAAATTTTTGATGGATGTTTCATTGTCGTCTGAAATTATGTTCGTACATACCAAATAGAAAAACCAATATGCAAGTTAAATATCATAAATTAATGAAAAGAGTTTCTCTAGCTTTTCATTGATGTATTTGATAAGATTTGAATTTTTTTTCTTTTGTTTTAATAGTACTTAAATATTCTCTTTAATTTAAATTTCACAAAAGTTTTATTCAATTGAAATGTATGTATGCCTATAAATGCATATATAACAATTAGGCTACATTTTATATCTTAAAAAAAAGTGTTGGTGACGGAAAATATGGCAAACTCTTTTTACATTTGTATATATATATATATTGAAGATATACAATAGGTAAATCTTTGTTTGACCAAAACATTTTTTATGCACGAAACATAATACTTATTTGAGTTTTTTTGTTTTCTATATTCTATAAAACTTGACGCTTTTGATAACTCAACTTGATGCTTTTAAATTTGATTGCGTAGTTAAAATTTTACATGTTTTAACACAAAATATGACCATGAATCTTAAGTGATTGCTGAATCATATGCAACTAGGAATCATAAAACATATACCAATATCAAATGCCTCACCAAACGGTAGATACCTAGCACCTTCCAAAAGTGGAGGTCAATGGTTCGAATATAACGAGGAGAAAATTAATCCCCTTGTGGCCTCGAAGGTTCACATGAGCCGACTTCGGGCTACCTAAAAGAGTAGTTTTGTAGAGATTAGTCGGCTCACAATGTCGAGTTAGTTAACAGGTAAATCAAAAGAAAAAAAAATTAGTAATTATCCTCAAGCTCATATAATATATATAAGATATGAATCTATTTTCTTCATATGATTTCGATAATACTCTATAACATAACTTATAAAACAAAATAAAAATAAAAATCATACATGTATTTAAAAAACATAATGTCTAAACCCCGTGCGTGCACGGGTATTAAAACTAGTTTTGTTACTACATATGTTACACATTCTTGATAATCTAAGAACATGTTACACATATACTATATAATTAAATGGAAACAAAATCATATCTCTTAAATTAAGACAAATATGCAAAGAAGTAATTACATAAATTATTGCTTGCTTAAAAATAATACATTGTGTTCGATCAGTTGACGAACACGTTGGTGCAAGATATGTTGAACTTCTGCTTGTGGAAGCTCTTTGTGTGTGATAATTAATTTATAACTCATAATTATTGCAATTCATTGAATAAGGTTGTGCCAACGTAGAGTTATTAGCTCAAGATGTGAACATTTTCATACCTAGCTATTCATATAGTTTAGCAACTAAAATAAATGCGACGTGCCAATATTTATCTATGATTCTAGCTTGGTGGATTATATGATATGTTATATAGCCAATGTATGCCAAAAGAAACTGGAGCCGTTATTATTAAAAGAATTTATTTTTTGGTTTAAAAGTAAATAACCAACAAAAAGATAAGAAACTTGAATTGACTTTTCTTTAGAGCCACTTTCTTGTCCAGTGAATACGAGTTTACATGTGATATATAAAATCACAATCAACGAATTTATGGTCATCACCAACTCACCATCAAGTGACCCTGCAATCAAACTGAAAAAAAAATGACTAAATAAGAGGCAACAATGAATTCCCGAAAATCAGTCAAAACATAAATGGAAGGAATTATGAAAAAAAATCAACAATAATCATATTTAAAACCGATTTGATAATCAGTTTTGCTTAGATACATATTTTGATGAGCTAAAACATCGATTATCATCACATCATAATGAATCTGGAAAGGTTTTCTATATCTAATGGAGGTATGGACTTGTGAGTGAAAAAGTATTGGATAGAAAAAATTAATTTCGTTCATTATGCAAGGAAAACTGGCATATGCTTAAGATGCAAAATTACATAAATAGCCTTCCTGCAAAACAATCTGAGCTTTAAAACTTCAATCTAATTACGAAATTGCCATACACATAAGAGACTTTGATCAAGTCAAAATTAATGCATCTAACGGTTGATATGCTATCCTACCTTTTTTACTTTAAAAGAGTATTTTATTTGAACTCATTCATGCACTCACAAGGAAAAGGATCCTCTAAAGTTATGGTCAAACATAATTAATCATGTTAAGTTTTTTTTTTTTTTTTTTTTTTTTTTGGCAATAAATCTAAAATATATTGATAAAATCAAGGTTTACAATAAGATGGCGGACAAACGAGCAACAAGCTGCGCCGCAACCCCTTTTTGGATGTCAAAACCAATCCTACTAAAAATAAAGTTTTGTGTCTTAGGGGTCGAAAAATTACTTTGCACAACCCGTTGAACCCTATTCAACAACTCCTTGCTTCGGTGATAGGAACCAAATGTATCAAAAAGCAAAAGGGATAAACACGTGTGATTCTCTAAACAATTCTTTCTCGTGTTTTAGCAACTTTGCTCGATCCGATTTCAAAGCCAAGCTTGTCCTGCAAACATAACCCATTGTCCCTGGAGCCAAAACATGTGTGGGACTCTCCAGTAACATCCAAACAAGCAGTTTCCCCCGAGCCCACCCAAACACAAGTTATCAGCTGGCCGTAAGGTTGACCTCCCTTCGAGGTGGATCTGTCAGAAATTTCCGGGGGCCTCCTTTCTCAGAAGATATTCCAGTCGTTTTAAGAAAACATCATACAGAACCATCCCTAACAAAATCATGCTATATTTGAAACCAGGTAAAAACTCATTTGCAATGGACCGCATGCTCACCAAAAGAATCCAAACAAACCTTGCGGCAAACTGGGCAAGGCTCATCAACCGGAAACAGAGGGATCATTAGCCGGTACTTAAGGATAGTCCGGTACTCCAGAGCCGACATATGTTGGCCTAGTCCTTCAATGGGGATAACGGTCAAGAAATTCTGAGCACGGGGAGCTCGGAGACATTCAACTACTGCTTTTTGGCGAGGGGATAAATCAAAGCTCACTCCCAAACTCTTGACAATTTCACTAAACAGGGCACACGCCAAAACATTCTGGGCTTTGGGGGGGGGGGGGGCGGTGTCCTTGTTAGAGAAACCGCTAAGATCGAATTCAGGGAGGGACATGCGCACACGATCCAATGCATATCCATAGTCAGAATCAGCCCCATCAATACCACATCCCTGAAGAATGTGGTCCTGCAAACTCCAAGATTGCGCCCTCGAGGCCACAAAAGCATAAGTAGATACATCCTCAGCCGAACATAAACCCAACCCACCAAACCGAATTGGAAGTGATGCTAGCCTCCATTGGAAATCCCCAAAAAAAGGACCCCCACAAACCACAATAGCCTCTATCGCCCTCCTAAGGCCATTGTCAAAAATAGAAACGGCTTCCCCTATATACATAGGTTGGCACGTTCTGAGACCAAACAACAGCTTTGCGACGCCCATGCATGAGCGGAGCAAAAGGAGCTCGGATTGAGGGTCCCGTAGACTTGGGAGAAGACTCATTAGTTCCACAGCACGAGAAGACTTGTGAGTGAAAATAAATAAGTGGGCCCATGATTTTTATTAAAAGAAAAAGTTTTATACAATTAACTAATTTTTTATTGGTGAACATGATGTATCATGTTTGACTAAACTTTAGAGGATTCTAATCCCACTCACAAACATACTCTTTTTTCCTTCTTTTACATGAGATCACCTAACCAGCCTTACTTTCCTCCCTTCGCCAACCATGTATGGGGGTTCGATGTTGAGCCTATGGCTCCTCTTCCATTCTTGTGTTCCCTGGGTGCTTATTGACCGTGGCTAAATTTTCTAAGATTATACGAGATTGAAAGGCAAGGAGAGTCTTGCATCTGACTTTCTATCATCTTCTGAAGACTATTATGGTGAATTTGTCGTCTCGGTTTGAGACTTAAATATTACACGGTATTATTGCCCGGCGGCTACTCGCCTGACCGGACGGGGTTGCCATTGTGTCCCACAGATGGTGCCATGTTTACGTATGGTATGTAAAACGTGTTTAATGAAGGATTTGGGATGGTTCTGTTGTTTGGTTTCACGTGTTGAACGGTAAAGACCCAATAGTATGATTAAGATCATGAAGCCAAGGTAACACTTAAACAAACCATCTTTATAGTGTGTGAAAGTTACCTTGTGTAACTGTTGTGCCCAAGTGTATGAACTTACTTGGTGAAGTTGTGGGATGACTTCTATTTATAGTGAGGTATTAGGGTTTAAGGATAAACCCTTTAAGGGATGATCACCGGTTGTGGTGAGGCCACATGTTTATCATCCAATGAGCAAACAAGGATGACGGATGTGATTGTCTCCTTGGCTCTTACGGGATCGTGTTAGCTATGCACCCCACTATCAGGTGTCGGATGGTACATCCTTAACCGTTAGTGAAAGTTGATGGACAACACTCCCTTACATGAGTACTCATATGTAGAGGAGAAGCTACCAGAGCACGTGTGGCATAGGTTTGTGAACGGACTTCTATTGGTGAGTAGTGATTGGCCTTTTAATTGGACTTGATCCGAGAGTATAATTAAGTTTAAACAGTAGATAATAGCATTTCTTAAAAATCGGCCCAAAGCATAGCGACACCAAATAGCAAGCAAAGACATCCACAGCTAAGGACCTGAGAAAAACATGCTAAAACGGTCAACATAAAGTTGAGTGAATTCATAGGTTTGAATTTAGGGTAAAAGCCATAAATTACCAACGTACTTTTCAAAATTTCCCGACTTGAACCCGTTACTTTTTTATTAACACCGAAACCCACGTACTTTCAAATTTTTAACCGACTTGAACCAAATGTTTGTACCGTTAGTTATTATGCGGCAACGTTAGTCCATTTAGCTAACGATCGCTTTGCATCGTTAGTCCTTTAACAATAATAGTTCTTTATATGATTTTTTGCGTTTTCGTCCTCTCTTTTTTTGTTTTCGTCCGTTTTTTTACGATTTCGTCTGGTTTTTTACGTTTTTGCCCTTTTTTTTACGTTTTCGCCCGTTTTTACGTTTTCGTCCGTTTTTTTACGATTTCGTCTGGTTTTTTACGTTTTCGTCTGTTTTTTTTGCGTTTTCGCCCGTTTTTTACGTTTTCGCCCGTTTTTTACGTTTTCGTCCTCTTTTTTACGTTTTCGTCCTCTTTTTTACGATTTCGTCTGGTTTTTTACGTTTTCATCTGTTTTTTTTTGTTTTTGCCCTTTTTTACGTTTTCGTCCGGTTTCTTACACTTTCGTACATTTTCTTACGTTTTCGTCCGGTTTCTTACACTTTTGTATATTTTTTTACGTTTTCGTCCGTTTTTTTACGATTTCGTTTGTTCTTTTACACTTTCACACGTTT
>BQNB010141807.1:0-17218 GCA_026074375.1 Tanacetum coccineum | reverse complement strand
AAAGACTTCAGGATTTGAAAGACCAAGAGCCCCATTGCTATAGATCCTCTAGGGTGTTGTTAATCGAGTTCACATTGATTATGCTGAAAGGATGTGGGAAGAATTTACTCAGTCTATCTACAATTTTACAGAATACAAGAGGAATCTGGCATAGCAAGCTTAAGGAAAGAAGAAAGTGACTATCATTCTGATCCCAAGTATCTGGTTTACTAAGTTGATAATATTTCACTTGCAACGGCTACACAACTTCCACCCAAGACCTGAGTCCCCACTCCATCTGCCTACTGAGGAACCTGTACTAGGTAATCTCAAGTTCAGCGCTAAGGGGACCAAACGGGAAGTCTTCGGGATGACTATACCGAATGAACTCATCAATGATGTCATTCGAGGAGCTGATTATTATGAAGCTTATCTGAATAAAGTTGCAAAGCATCAACGATTCCTCGCGGGTGAAGAAGTGAGTGATCCTGATTCTCCAGCACCCAAGCCAGCAAAGCCAGCAAGACAAACCAAACCAAAACCAACCAAGCAATCAAAGCCTACCGAACCCAAAGCCGCATCCAAGAAGCCTAAACCAGCACCGGCCAAACCTCAGGAGAAGAAGCGCAAGCCGGTGTCTGAGTCGTCAGAGGCCCCACCACTAGCCAAACGTGCTAAGGCGGGGAAAGTGGTTAAGAAGAGAACTGTTAAGAGTTCTAAGCAGTTGGTAGATGAATTCATTGATGAAGGGGTTCCTGCTGCTAAACCCAGGCTTGAAGACACAGAGGAGGCGATACTGCAAAAGGTTCTAGAAGAGAGCCTAACGGATGCTTACCCAACTCAAAGGGGTCCTCTTCCTCCTGTGGTATTCAGGGAAACTGATACTGGGAAACTTCAACCACTGCCAGAGGTGCCGGGAAAGGGGAAAGAGAAAGTAGGTGAAGAACAAGCTGCTCAAGTACTTCTCAACCTTCAGGCTCCTAAGAAAAAGAGCCTGACTGAACAATATATCTTTCAGAGACATACTCCCGTACCATCTGAGCCAGCGGGCCATGAAGAGTCTTCCTCCCTTTATGCTGAACTTGGATTATCTGGCAGTGACACGGAGTCGGAGGAAGACAATGCCTTCTGGTTAGATGTGGGGCTCAGACGAAGGCCAGGCTGGACAGACCTTGCGTAAATCTAGATGAAGGGCAGCTGGACCAAACCTGATGATGTTGCAGATATCAACCTCTACAAACTCCTAGTGATCTCGCTGGACCAAACTTGGAACACTCGGATGTTGAGATTCATGGTTCCTCCAGTAACCACAACCTGAGCATACTGGCTGAAGTTCACTGCCACTGCATACCCTGAGTTCAAAAGATATCAAGCTGACAGCTGAAGGAACAGATGATTCCAGAAGAACCTGTCAGCTCTACAGGGACGTTGTCTTCTCTCCAACACCTAACCAAGGACTTCAGCTATGGCGATCAATTCATTGATGATAAACCATCGGAAGCCAATTAGAGAAAATAAAAAGCAGACACTGAGCGAATTAATTGGTGTCCGTCCCACTAATTCAGCATACGCCTTTGTCATCACTATGATCGACGTCACCGGTGATCGGTCCCGTGCCTAGACCCGATTCTCCTAATGTTCATTGGCCATTACCAACCACCACAACCATAACCTCAGCAACAACAACAACTCTTCCACTACCACCTCAACCACAACAAGGTCCGTCAGATCCCATCATCATCAAGCGTATGGTGAACTTAAACAGCTTATGCCGGAATCTAGTGGAGACAAATCAAGCTCTGGAGCACGGTTAGATCAGCAGGGAGAAGGATCAATAAGTTGGAAACTATGGACTTACTCCAAAAATGATCAGATAGCAGACGGTAGAGTTTATTGATTCATAGGAGATTGACCGAAAGATTAATGAATCAGTTAAGGAGGTGGTTATCTCATCGGTAAAGCATGCAATGAGAGATCCTCTTCGTGCCCGCTTTAAGGATCTCCCTACGTCTGACATGAAAGAAATTCTGCTCCAACGCAATGTTTGGAGGAGACACTGATAACAAGGGTCTTGCTGACCACCGAGCAGCATATGAAGCACGGCAGGAACTCATCCGTCATGATGAATGTGAGACTTTGTGTTGTAAGGCTCAGGAGGAGACTAAGAAGAAAGTAAAGCACGATTCTCCAAAGACTTCACCTGGGTCGCCAACTTCACCACCACCCTCCTCTCCTCCACCGTCAGGCGCATCACGGGGTTCTGGCACAACTGGGGAGCCTATGATTCTGCTCAAGCTCCTCCTCGGCCACTTCGTCCTCGTCTACTCCCAGGGAGGTCTGTCAACAAGCACAGCGGCCCCGAGTTCCTCAAAGTAGCTGCTTTAGCTGAATACTCGGGCTTGGACAACGACTGATCACCCGGATTAAGCCTTCAATTACACGATTCCTGATGATCTTTTATGGATGATGAAAACTACTGCAGATGAACAAGCATATTCTAGTGTGGAAGAGGTAGGACAGGATCATATTCCCTTCAGTCATACCTGAGGCAGAGTTAGTGAAACCTCTCACTGAGATCGACCTGCTTCTCCGGACTGACCGGACTATACCATCTATGATTTGCATGTACCAACTAACAACTGGCCTCTGCACTGAAGACTAATATGTTCCACCACCAGAGATCATTACTTTCTCAGACCGGTGATTATAGCGACATTTATGGTTTGTATTGTAAATCGACAAGGAATCTCTGAATCACTCCTAAAGACCTGGCCAAGGCCCTGCATATGATATTGTCAAAGGCCGTTTTTTCCCGATGTAGTTCATCTCCCGTTCCAGATGGAAGAATGCCACAAGCTTTCAAGGATAAAGTGGATGATGCTAATTTTATACAATAAATGTTAGCAAGCCTCACTTCCACTTGGTGGTATAACCAGGTCATATTACCATCCAATTGACTTCTTCTTCAACAAGATCTGTGAGTATTTTCGTTACGGTCGCAAGATGGCAGACAGCCTTGTCTATCTCTCAAAAATGAGGCGGTTTATATCCGATGTTTTTTTTGCTTAGAGCCACTTGTTACTGATCAGTTCTGGTTAAAGAGAGTGGAAAGTATGACATCGCTGCGATGTATGGAATTCTCACTGGTGGTTTCAAAGGCAACGATTTACATTGGAGACAGATTCTCTTCTGACAGGAGAACGCAGCGTCTCCGAACCACATGCGTATATTAAGTGTGCGTCCGATCGAAGTCTTTCTAATGTATGAGTACTGATTTCATGAAGAAGATCATCTTAGTCGGCTGGATCTCAAAGAATTTGTCATCGCGGAGAAGGATTTCAAATATATGTAACCCTGGTGACTTTGAAGATCTGTACTTGTAAATCTTCAAGGTCACTTGAACACATCTTTCTCCCCCACTTTCCCAGATGACAAAAAGGTTCTCACTACTGCGATCAATCTCTGGATAAGAAACTTGGTTATCCGACAACGCGTAGAAGACTTTCAGCTGGGGATTGAGAGTTACCAGACGCAGTTGAATCTCACCAAACCTCGATGGGATACCATCGGATTTGAGTTCAAGCTTGGACTTCCCAAGTCATGACTCTCCAATGGCAGTTACATTCAGAGACAGCATACGGGGTGCAGATGATTATGTGTTCAAAAACTTTTTGAGATCACAAGTTCAGTGATGGTTATCTACAATAGATCGATGAAAGCGGTTGGACTACGAGTCAACGAGTTCAGAGTCAACAAGACAAATCCAGGGATGAATAACAGATTGGGACGAAGAAAGACGTTGTCAGAAGCAAGGAGTTCATGTTCGCTATCCAGAAACGGCTAAAGACACGACGTATCTTCCAGAATCTGGAGAGCTTTGTTGGTGGACGGATTCGAGAAGGCGACTACCGGTTACTGAAGAGAACCGAATGAGGGGTAGTATATCTTAATATGTTTGTTGTAAACTATGTAATTATTATGTAGTGACTAAACTGTACTCCTAGGCTTGTATATTAAGTAACTATATGTTTCATATTCGGATTATATAAACCTGACACACTTTCTCCTAAATTTTCCTAACTTAAATCAATTGAGACCCAAAATCTCAACGGATTTGAAATTTTTGCTCGGGGGAGAAAATGTGATTTAATTATGAAAATCTGATATAAAATGTGATCTTTTAAACTCAAGTGTAGGCTCCTCCATATGTGCTAAACCTTTTCGAATATCGATGCACATATTAAGGGGGGGGGGGGCGAATGGTATATGATGGCTATCGTGGAAATACCTAAGACCGACCCTGTAATCAACTTATCAGGAGTTATAAGGATGGTAAGGTTAGGTACTCGCTCCCACGATCCCGCCAGAACCAGAGGGATCTACCCAGGGACAACTCACTAGTTAGTGTAGAAGTCCTTAGGTATGATTACAAAAGGAGTTATGTGAGAATAAGGGAATAGTGCGGACTGAGATAGAGCTAGTACTGGAATAAACCCAACAAGGTACTAGTAATGAAGTCTCGGTAAGCACTGAAGGGGTTGAAGAATGAAAAAGAAATGTTAAGATAAAGGGTGAAAAGAAAGCAGCCCTCCTTAAAAACCTTAGGCAGAAATCGCGGTCAATTACCCTATATGCTGTCAGATTCACATGGTTTGAATGCTGACATTGGAAGATAAGTATCATGGGACCTAGTGTACGCTGCACAACCCTCCTTGGTAACTCAAGATCCTCAAGGATTCTTGTTTCATTTCTCACGGAGATCAATACAATTCTATCGTCTTTCTCACTCCGAGTTAGTCGATATTGAAAAGGTGGCAGTCCGCTCCAGCCTCCGACCACTAAAACCAAAAATGCACTATTGAGTCTAGAGCCTTGAGATCATCCAAAAGTCTCGTTAGGACACTTATCCATATTGAGCTTGTTTCTCACACACTGTGACAACAAGTAAAGATTTTAAGAGTCCTTCGCATTATCCTCGTGGTATTGCCAGAACATCCGAGTGATACGAAAGTACTCACAATGAAGATGGAAATCCTTCTAGAGCCAACATCAAACAAGCTCTTGGTAGGTGACATGTGAGATCCACTATGGATTAAACTTGTGTCAAATGGAAAGCAATGATGGTGCGATTCTTTGTGAACAACTTGTTCCAGGTTGTGAATTGACGATCATTTTAGAAAAACCTCTCGATGAGCTTCTCAACTGATTTTTCTTGCACATCGATTGTGAACTTCTTCAAACAAATGAGTTTCTAATGAAATTTGATTTTATGCTATCAAACACTCTCGTTGTGACACAAAATACTTTCTCAAACGACACGTCGATTGATTTTCAAATCAAGTTTTCTCTTTAATCGGTAAGATAGTAACTAACGATTCACTGCTTATCGTGTTGGCTGCTTTGAGAGTTCTGATACAGAGAACAGGCAGTATGGCGATTTTTGATGGGTTACACAGTAGATGATCTGATACTATAGGAATCCTATCAAGGATATTCCTCTTAGTTGATCTACTGATCACAGGTCTGTCCTCATGGATCCGAAGGTTTATCCAACCAGACTCGGGTGAATGACAAGCCAAATTCGTCCACAAACTTTATTGCTAATCTGTTTTTTTACTAGGATCAAGTTATGTGGAAATGGAGATACACTCGTTCTAGTGGAGTCAATTCCGCACCATGCTCACACTTAATATGTTCAATCAAAGACACATGACAAACACAAATGAACCTATAACCAGCTTCCGCTACTCTGATAAGTAATGTCATGATCAAGAAAAGTATGAGCATGCCGTTCTGAAAGTTACAACATCACATGAAGGTAATGCTACCCAACAAGGATGATCAATAGATTTAAGATGGATGATGATCTCAAAGAAAGCTCAAAGATCGCACAAGCCTAAGGGACAAATCTCAATGTTCACTACATAATGTACAAGGACATCAAAGATTGAAGAATCAAAGACTTCGAGCTACAGACAGAAGGTTAATGAAGTAGAATGCTAGATTCATATGCATTTTCTGGGGGTGACCTCCTATAGGGGAGATTGTTAGGATTATGAAAGACTCGGTCACCCCGTGTATAATACAATAGCATAGCTCGTTGTCTACAATTGTAAGCGTTGATTTAGTATTGGGTCGGACCTTTAGCCCACTTGTAAAGCCCATTACTCAAGCCCATTGGGGCATAAACCACTCAGTATATAAACCCCTTTCCAGCCATGGGAAGGGGTTGGTTGTTCATTTTATCACAAAGCTTTCATTTGGTTTTTCTCTCACTAGAAACCTCACTTTCTCTCTCTAGATAATTAGCCAACCCAGTCATTCTTACTTGTGTTATGATATCCAATATACATCATTTAAGCTTATTAAGAAATTTGAGTAAATTGCATAAGTAAAAGCTATATTTAAAGAACACAATTAAACTGAAAATTACTTTTATTAATGAAAAGAGAAGTACATTAAACTGAATACAAGAGATAAGCAAGAATTAAGCTGGAAAATTAAGCTACACTACTCCTAAACTACACTACTCTAGATGATTATCTCTGTGTGAAACCTCATCTATTTATAGTGATGAGAGGATGATTCTAGAGCCTGAGGAGCGTCTTTCGTCATTAATCCAAGACCTTGATTCCATATCCACCCATCTGAGCCCTCGGATCTCTTGCACTTCTCAATAGCCAATGATATGCCTTAGGATTGCCAGCGTGGCAAGGTGGTGTCAGACGTGTCAGGTAGATCTTCTAGAAGGGATTCATGTGTGTGAAGTGGATTGATTTACCCTGTGTAATTCGTCCTTATGTAAAAATAAGAGAGACAATTACCGTATTTTGAGACCTTTTTATTGTTGTTTTGTCTTGACTGGATAAAGATTAGATTGGACTTTTTTCTTTTACTTGGTTTGGACTAGGAGAATGGAATTTGGACTTTTATTATAAATAAGGCTTAGGGATTTAGGCTTATATTTAGTATACTTCAAATATTAATGGGCTGACCCGACCCATTAAATGGGTATGGGTTGGCCCATTAAAAATAAATATGCCTTCGGCTTCATTTTTCTCACGCTCTTTCCATTCTCGTGCTCGGTTTTGTCCGTTTTGCCTTTGTTTTTGTCCTTTTTATTACTGAATATTGTTACCTGCAAGGACACATTCGAATACGAAACGGTATACATAGGCATTTTTATACCGTTTTCGTTACTTATTAGTCTTTTTAGCTTTTTATAGGTCAAAGATATGTATAATTAAGCACATACCAAAATCCCCCATACTAAACTATTGACATGTCCTCACGCAATGCTATAAGTAAACACTTTAGAAGACTAAGAGTCTTAATTCCGCTCGACTAATTACCTCAAAAAGTAGCTAAGTGTTCATCAAAGGGAATTAAAGAATTATTAGTTTTGAAAAGCCCCGTCTTGACCATTTTACAAATCTAAACTAATTACCACACATATTTTTTATATTTTTTTTCTTTTTCTTTGTCTAACTAGAATGTCTGGACTTTCGTTATTTTTATAACCTTTAGGGTCATAGAATAAGAAGCACTTCAATTTTAAAATGCCCAAAAGGATAAATTCATCGTTCCATATTTTTCACTTGTCCCAAACCAAGCTTAAAAACAAAATCACCGTTAAATACAAGTTAAGATTCTAACACTACTCATATTTGTAACTTGTAAACTTTTCACTCCCGACAATTATTATATCTTATGTGAATGTGCTTATTTTGAATTTCAACTATGGATCAACCTTTTTAAGAAAATTGCAATATTTCTATGCCTCACGTTCCACCCAAAAATTATGATTTTGAAGGCGAGATCATTCCATGTAGTGAATTTCTTCTCAGCACATCCCAACCGAGACCGGCTTAGGTGACCCGGCTTTTGACACCCCACAGAGAATAGTATCGAAACTCACGGACCTTCGGTTCCAAAAACTCTTAGGCTTCCCATTAAATAAACAATTCA
The DNA here is from genome assembly GCA_026074375.1 of Tanacetum coccineum. Lineage (NCBI taxonomy): Eukaryota > Viridiplantae > Streptophyta > Magnoliopsida > Asterales > Asteraceae > Tanacetum > Tanacetum coccineum. The sequence goes on along the minus strand of BQNB010141807.1, from coordinate 9,271 downwards.
TTTAGAAAAACCACAACTTAAAACGAAATAGTCTTAGTTCAAAAGCATATTTAAATTTATGAAAAAGAGATTTTCCCTATATTTATTAAATCACATATATTACACTTAATATAATTATACATCCTTTAAACGAAGGAAATCCTCGACCTTTTTGAAGACTGCCACATCGGTTGTGAGCCGGCAAGAGGCAGTAAACTTTTATCAGCCCACAGTTTTTATTATTATTATTACCTAATTTTTTTTATATTACCACGATATAGAGAAAATTTCTTTTTAGAATATTTAAGTATAAATTTGAACTAAGACTAAATAAATTATTGTTATCGACTACATTAAAAAATCGTTTATTTAAGTTTAATTTTCGAACATAGCACTTATTATTAGTCAGGTTAGGAGCTTATGGGAGAAAAAGCCACAAACTACACTTATGAGCTCTTAAGATTTCCTAATAATCCTTGTTTAGCATCTAACTTATAATTAACTCTATTATTTCTCGTTCTTCCCAAATTTAAAATCTTTAATAAAAAGATCCGCGAATGCTTAGTCAAACAAACTAGCTTAGACAAGTTTATAACAGTTAAGGGACAAAGCTAAGAGCTCAACACGCTCGATCGAGTCAAAATTTATTCTTATTCTACCCAGCAAGAAAGTCAAACATTGTGACAAAACACTTATTTTATTTTTGAAAATTTTGAATTTTTTTCATTTTTTGGTATTTTGGTGGTAAAAACAGGATTACGTGAAAACAACAACTGCAGGCATAATCAAATCGATAGATCCCCCCATACTAGAACTGAAAATTGTCCTCAATGTTTTAAGAAGGGTCTCTACGTAAATCTAAAGCCGTTTATTAAGTATGCTCAAAGATAAACGTTAGTCGATAAGATTTAGGATATTGGATTCCCATAATCATGCTAAGGATTGAAGCTCGAGCACGAAACACGACAAAACCACGAGCACGAGAGTCTTCATAATCCGGGGCAATCCTCACGTCACACTTATTCATTACTACTATTATAATTATATTAGGATAAGCATGGGTTGCCACCCACGAAGCACTTATTTTTGTTAACCGAGTCTTGAGCCTGACTCGATCCCCCATACTTGAGCTGGTCAAGGAGGATAGAAATGGAGAAACGGAACATCCAAGATAGGAATGTCCTCTCCATAGATCATCATCGGGCTTTCAGAAAAATCAGAAATGATCTTTGAAGGATTAAAGCCCCGATGAGATAAGAGATGAGGAGATTTCTCCTCATTAGAAGCAAGAATTCCATGATTGAAAACTTTGTCGTCATTTTCGGATGAAAATGGAAGCAAAGTGTCAAACATAGGAGAGAGGGTGGGAAGGGTGGTTAAAACATTAGGCACATGAACATAAAGTTCAGAAATATCACCCACCACTTTGGCAGTCAAAACTCCCGTATCGGGCTCAATTTCATCATCATCCGGTGGTTTCGCAGGAGGACGAGGGGATGATGGAACATCAAAATGAAATGACTCATTTATAGGAAGTGAAGGGGAATCATTGCTAAGCAATTCTTCAAAGAAAAGGATATCCCCTTCAGAGTCATAGTCATCATTCTCAATGCCCGGTGGCATCGAGTCATCCGGAGTAAGAAATAAATCGATCTCCTCCATAAGAGAGTCACTATCCTCAACGGGGATAGGAGATGGAGAGAAAGATTCGATTATAGCATCAGAATTTTTAGAATTAAATTCTTCCGGGGGTCGAGGGGATGAATTATCATACAACAATCTCTCAACAAGATGAATGTCTTCCTCAGGATCAAAGTCGGCTTCATTAATTCCCGGTGGAATTAAATCAATATGAGCGAGTTCACCGGAGAACTCCTCGAGAAGAGAATCAAACTTAGGAGAAGAAATAATCAAAGTGTCTCGATTAAGCAAGGATTCTATAAGATCAGACTCTGCATTAAAGTGATGCGGATCTATCTTAGTAGAAATGATTTCTTCATCAGAAAGAGGGTTCGAAAAAAAATTGAAATTTTCTTTCGGAACGTCCTCATCAGAAAATGACTTGTCATTACTAAAGGAAAAATCGTTGTCAGCATCAAAGAGAGGATTAGAGACAGTTGTAAAATCATCACAAACGGGCACATTACACTTACTTTCAATATCGGATGAATCCTTGGACTTACTTGGGGTTGGGACAAGGTTCTCAATACTAGACTTTATTAATTCGTCTGATTCTGTTTCCGGAATAGTTCTAAGATGCTCATCCCCCATACTTAGAGAGTCCATAATCAGAAAGTCGGGTGTGATTGCATCAAACGAAGTCCTTTCAAGAATTTGTTGAATTCTTTTAAGTTCATCGGGAAGAAGTTCCTCTTCATCATCACCATCATAGAAAATGTCGTGATTATGATAGATACGTCGCGTAAGCTCGGAAGGATTAGTAATAATAGTAGCACTTTTGGTCAAATGAATAGTATAAGTAGTAGACGGAGTGCTAATATTATCATAATCAGCATTGTAAAAATATGAGACGGGTGAAGGCTCGGAAGGATTAGATGCCTGTTCTTCAGCTAATAATTCTTGTTTTTCCTCAACTGCCTGCTCTTGTAAAAGAATAGCCTCCCGCTCACGTCATTGACTCATTATTTCACAACAGGATTGCATCATTGTTTTTAGTTCATCGATACTTATCTCTTCAGGAGGTTGATGAATGTCAGAATACTGCGGGGGTTGGAATTGGTCAAAACCGGAAGAATTAGAATTATAGAAATTTTGATTCATTGGTTGACACTGAAAATTCATATGAGGTCCCTCGCAGTTTTCACAATAAGGCTTATCGAATATCAATTGATCACATTGAAAAGTCTCATGAGGACCCCCACAACGGGTACAACAAAGATATTGTGGAAGACTTGGTGAAGTTTGTGGAAAATTATCAAAGTTTTGATTGAAACACGGGTCCTGATTGTAGACAAACAGGACTTGAGGTGGACAATCGTAACCATAATGAGCATCGTTTCCACAAAACTCACAAGAATACGTCTCGTATTGGGGCTGGTTATACGAAGACATGTCGAAGAATTAAACAAATAAGAGGGTAAAGAAGATAAGAATTAAACGAATAAGAGGATAGAGAAGATTATTTATAGCAAAATACGTAAGAAAGAAAAATATTTTTGGTAACAGATAATCGAACAAGTGTACAATAACTCTTTAGAAAACGCATAAAGAAGCGGAGGAGCGGGTAAGCGTGAAGAGTTTTAAAAATCTTCTCCTTTCGGGTTAAAGTTCTTCGGATCAACCCTCCTTATACCTCTCTTATAGTTTGTAATCTAAAGGTGAGCCGAAATCACAAGTGACACAACGGTTGATTTTGTTGTTTTTTGATTTTTTTAGTATTTTTGATTACTTGAAAATATTCACAAATGAAATCGATAACTTCACGAGGAAGGGTCTTCAAACACTAATCTACAAACATAACACGATAATCGCACACACCTCCCCGGCAGCGGCGCCAAAAATTGATTCGATTTCTTTAGTATATATAATATATAAGTAATATATATATAACTAAATATCAATTAATAAGAGATTAAGAATTCCAAGAGGCTTTTAAAAGAGATATTTACTTTTATCCAAAGTAAAACCCTAAAAAACCTTCCCAGATCGTTTTTCGACGAGACATGAATTGAAAATCGAGGTTACGTTCGTGATCGCGTGATTGAATGATTCAATACTTGATTTGGATTCTATTTATATAAATAAAATGCAAAAACAACTAAAAGCAAGCCTAAAATTGAAGCAATTAAAGCTAAAACACGAAAAACGATAACGGGATCTAAACCTGAGCTTTAAAAACCTAAACTATCAAATTTTAACCCTACAAAAGCGAATTTAATTTTTAAAGGTCCTAAATGATAAAAGAAAATTTAAAAAAAAGAATTATATTTTTTTGACTTTTAAATTATTTATTATGAATTAAAAACTGATTTAATCTAAAAAATTAATTAAAATACTAAACTATATTGGAAAATTCTGAAAAAATTATGAAAAGTACTTTGGACAATGCTTAATCTAGGAAAAATAAAATGAATAAAACAGCTTATTAAAATAAGCCAGAAATAAGCTAAAATGGGCTGAAGGCTTAAACGAGTAAAAAGGGGTTAAATATTAAATGATGCAAAGTAAGAATGAAAAAGACCCCAGGGCAGTTGGCATTGAGAGTGTGTTTTGAGGTGTTGGTGCTATAAAGGAGAGGTCACAGGTTCGACCCCTGTGGCCTATCTTTTTGAAAAAATATTATTTTTATATTTCTATTTAAAAAGCTAATAAATAAGCCAAAATAACAAATTTTAAAAAAGAAACTTTTTACAAAACTCAAAAATAAGCTAGAAATAAGCTAAAACAAAAGAGACAGATTACTTAAAAGCTAAAAAGGGCTAAAATGCTAAACTGTTTGGCCTTTTAAAGCTAAATAAGCTAAGGTTAAATAAATAAGCTAGAAACAAGCTTAAGTCTAATCCTAATAAGCACTAAGAATCAAAAGTAAGCTAACAAATAAGCTGGGGAAGCTTTAAAAAACATTAAGACAATTTTAACTTAAAAGAAAACTAAAAGCCTTAGACTACTTATGCTGATAAGCTTTAATAAGCTCAAACCTAAGCCAATTAAGCTAAAAGGGTCTCAAACTAACCTAATAAGCAGGACTAAACATAAATAGAGCAAATCCAATAAGCCAATAAGCTAAGAAAAGCAAATAAGCAAAATTGGCCAAAAACTACTAAAACACCCTACAAGGCACTTTTTAAGCTAAAATTTAAGCTACTTAAGCAAATCTTATTGGTCTAAAAGCTAAAAACAGATAAAGATGGTACTATAAGATATAAGAAAAAGCAAAGTTTACACATTTTGAAAAACAAATAAGCTATGAAAAAGGCTTATGAAAAAGCTGATTACACTCAATAGATGCTGAGTTTTTTTCAACTTTTACAAAGACAAAAGCAAAAATGCAGACTAAAAATAAGCTACCAGAAGAGTTTCAAAGTCCAAACCAAGCTCAAACCTATTGAGCTTATAGCACAATGAGCTTGTGCTATCAATTTCAAAATCTAAAACTAACTTTAGCTTATCTAAATTTGAGATTAAAGATGACTGTTTAAGCTTTAAAACTCTTGCAAACACTTTGACAGTTTTAAGTCCAAAACCACAATTTGACAATAACACTTAACCAACCAAATTCTACTGCCTTATTAAGCATAAACAAGCATGAAAACAACAATTATAAGCACCTAATCAAAACCTAAGCAAATAAGCTAAATTATAAAACTTAAATCCCACAAATTTAAACCATGATTACTAAAAACCTTGAAAAAGAGTTTTAAACTTTGAAGACTTATCTAAGCTAACTTAAAAGCTTAATTTGAGCTTTTCAAAGTTGGCTTAAAGGTCAAAAGACACCTAGCAGTATTAACTCATGTTAATACTGCTAGTGCCAAACACACTTAAGAAAATGAAAAACCATTTTAAGTTTGAGAAAGACTTAGAAAACTTGCAAAAACTCAAAACAGGTTAAGCACAAAGTAAGATAAGCACAATAAAGCAATTAGAACACAAAAAATAAGCAGTTAAATAAGCAAACTAGATTATGCAGTTTAAAAGCTATAAAAGACAGTTTTAATTAAAAACTTAAGCAAATGACACATAAGCAATAAACAATGACAAATAAGCAATAAACAACAGTAATATGCAATATTAAGCAGTAATAAGCAATAAATAAGCAAACAGTGAAATAAGCAAAAAATGAAAAAGAGAGTACCTTGCCCTTTGCTCGAAACAAGGGCAAATAAGCTCTTAACAGCTTTGTCTACAAGCTCTAGCTTGTTTAAAACAAGCTAGTAAAAACCTATAAGCCCTTCCCTTTTTGGCTTATCTTCCAAAATAGCTTATGAGTGATTTTTGAGTGAAAAGGACTTAAAACACTATAAGCTATGGACAAGCTTATAATGCCTAAGTAAACAGCTTAAGTTAAAAGTAAAACAGCTTAAGAGAGCTTATAAAACGTTTTTAAAACATAAAGTGCATTAACATAAAAACAAGATTTTAACATAAAAACTTAAATTTCATTAACTTAAGAAAAACAGTACAAGGCTTTTAGAAAAAGTACAATAAGCTAAAAAGACTTAATATAAGCTGAAAAACTAAAAACTAGATGCCTTAAGGGCTTACAAAGGTCCTATATATAAATAAATGAGAAGGTCTTGGGGTCTTCTTCTTGTGTTTCTTCTGTGAGAGAAACAAGAGGTGTGTTTCTTGTGTGAGGTAAGTCGAAATCTCATCATAGCCATCAAAATTTCTTGTTCACCAAGTAGTATGATCCGAGCCCTTGATTCATTGTCTTTGTTCATCAACCAATGGAGAAACATAGGATTGCCAAGGTAGAATTGGCATCTTGTGAGGTGAGGTTGAGGTTGAGGTGTGGGGTTCGTTTGTGGTGAAGGGGAGAAGTGAGAGTGAGTCTCATCAACGAATCACAAAATAGAGGGTTGCCAAGGTGGAATTGGCAGTTTATGGGGTGAGGTTGAAGGTGAGAGTGTACAAGGGTTGAGGTGAAAATGATAGGGATGATGAATAGTAGAAAAGGCGAGAAAGGTTTTGATTTGCTTTGTGAACAGAGGTAAGGGATTAAGTGAGGTTAGGGTGTTAAGGACTAACGATGTTAGTCCTTATAGGACTAACTGTTTGCTTAATACTTTTGGGGTTGTGCGTATAGATAAAGGGGGGGTTAACGGGTGTTATGTGATTTGGGCTTATGTGTAATGAATTGGTCCGGGTTAGGATTTCATGGGAACTTTATGGGTAGTTTTGGTCTGTTAAACCTTATATGATTTATGTAAAAGGCTTAATGGCTGTCCCGACCCATTAAATGGGTACGGGTTGGCCCATTTAAGATTTCTTCGAATTCGGCTTCATCTTTGACTTGTTGACTTTGACTTTTTGACTGGTTGACTTAACTTTTCATGCTTTTTTCATTCTCGTGCTTGGTTTTGTCTGTTTTGACTTTATTTTTGTCTTTTAGTGAATATCCGTTACATGCACAATCATAAATCACAAAACACGCAAATACAATGTATTTTTGGTATATTTTGGTCATTTTAGACACGTTTTTATAGGTAAAAGGTATGTGTAATTAAGCACATACCAATTAGGTGTCATTTTATACACTTTTTCGGGGTCATTTAACCGCTAAAATCATGCAAATATGCTCTATTATTGTATCCATGGAATCGTGCGCCATGTGAAACATAGGTCATCGCCATTCTTAACCGAGACTCAGGTTAACCTCCGTCTCGAAACCTTGTGGGGTTAGGAGTAAAGAATCCCGAGGTTGGCGCATCTCGTTAAGCGTGGAGAAGCATTAGGAACCCTAATTTCTTTCTTCGAAGCCGTTTCTTTTCCAAACCCCCTGCCCTGGCATAGCGCTTCGCTTCCGGTTCTTCAGAAAAATCAAGTGACTTCTCCCCTCTTCATTGATCTGGGGGAAAAGGAACCGTCTACCAGTTGGGAAGCTAGACATCAAGTAAGTGGTTTGATGAGGATAACTAAGCTGACATGCCAGAGTTGGCTGCTGGCACAACAAGGTGGTGCCTTATCGCACCGTAGGCGAACGCGCGGTAGCGTTCATAGTGATGCTTCAGGATTCTAATGTACCTCGTCCAAGATCAGAACGAGCTTGTTGGTGGACCACTGCCGTCCCATTCATGAGTGAGCTGGAGCGCAGCCATCTTATCCACTGAACTAGATAGAAGCTATCATTTTGGGTCGAAGCACTAAAAGAAAAGGACCGGGAAAGGCAGCGGCATAGGAACCACATGACCCCTACTAGTAAAGGGAAAACGGAAGTGCGCTACTGCGCACCAGCTGAAAAAACCCTTTCCCTTTTAATAAAAAGAAGGTAAGCTTCATAGCTCCAATCTAGTAAAGGGGCTTCGATGGATGCCCTTTGTATATGTTGGGTTGCTGGATACGGGATCCTTGTAGTAGGCTAGACCAACATCCAACCGAGATAGGGCAGTCTTTAGAAGCAACAGGTTGGGAAACCAAGAGAACGCTTGGACTTTTCTTATCTTCTTCCCGCCCTAGGAGTGGGAGTAGCATAAAAAGAGGGATTAGCATTTTAGACCATAAACCACTAACGCCTTCCTCGTTGGGGCTTCGTGAATTGGGAAAAGGCTCTAGCAACGGGAGGCCACTAGTTACAAAGCTCCAATAAGGTATTGAGAGGGCTATCACAGTCAGGTGTGAAGTAATTAGCCCTATTTGTAAAGTAGTTCTATTCCTATTTAGGGAGTTGTTAGAACCCGGATCACTTTCACTTCACCATTTGAACTAAGAAAAATAGAAAGGAGATATGAAGAATTTTAGAGAGAGAAACAAGAGAGATAAAGTCGAGAGAAAATAAGAGATGGTCGAATTACAAATGTGAAAAATACAAATGAACCAACACCCTCTCCACACTTGGAGAGGGGTATTTATACTTACACCATGAGGCTTACATGCCTATGGGCTTTCTATGGGCCAGGCTCGGGATTACTTGGGCTTTAGCCCATAACACGTTGATTGATAGCAATTTCACGTATATATAATATATCAAAGTATTTATAGAAATATACAAATAATCCTTGAGGACAAAGATTAAATGCAATTTAAACACAAAAATATATAATGTAACACGTTTAACCGGTAAGTGATTACCGGGTCGTATCCCAAAGAAATGTGAATTTGATACCCTCGATTCAGTTTGGACAATGTTATGAATGATTTCCAACTTTTTGATTGATTTTCTATGGCTAAAAACAATTAAAACAATTAAATGCAAGTAAAATAACTAAACACGCGGACGGAAAAATTTAACCCTAATTAGCACCTTAACCTAGAATTTGAATTAATAATCTAATTCTATGAGTAAAAATAAAGGGATTTGCAAAACTTGAAAACTTAACGATAAAATTTGAAAGAAATCACAAAAACGAATAACGGGAATCGAAAACTGAGCCCAAAAAGCTAAAATGCTCAAAAATAAACCTACGAGAGTCAAACTAATTTTCCTACGTTCTTAATGATAAAAGAAAATTTTCTAAAAAAGATTTATATATATTTTTTTGATTATTTTTCTATTTTTTATGATTTTTTAAAGTTTTTAATTAAAATAAATGTTTAAAAATACTAAAAGAACTCTAAAAATTCTAGAAAAATGACAGAAAATAGCTTACACTACTTAAAACCTAGGAAAAAT
>BQNB010141805.1:1923-12302 GCA_026074375.1 Tanacetum coccineum | reverse complement strand
AATGTATTTTTCATTGGTATAATTTTCAGTAAGCATTATATAACATAAAGAAAAATATTTACAGTCAAAGTTTATAAAAAAAATTTCAAAAAGTCAAAAATGGACACTTAATATGGGACGGAGGGAGTAATATTTTATGATGTATTAATACGCAACAAAGTTGTACTGCTTTTCTTTCACGTCATAAAAATGTACAAAAAATCAAAATTATATATGGAAGACAAATATCGGAAAGTTTGGGATTCAATGCTGGTTTGGACAACTGAGTCCCGTTGCACCATAATCTGGGCGAAAACAAAATGATGGACCCAAATCTTGGATGTGGATTTATTGGACAAAGTTTTCTTTTTCTTCTTGAAACTGCCTTCATTTGTTTAATTTTTATCTCAATATGTGTTTAATTTATTTACGTGCAATATGATCACTTAACTTTGTTTCTTTCTGTTATCGTATAACAGTTCATGACCAACATCGACATAAAAAAATTTCATGTTTGATGACGTATGTGGACCGTCCCGGCCCACTTATACTATTATGGGCTTACTTGCTTAGTTGGGCCTACGGGCCATGGACAGCCGTAATGGGCGGTCGTAGCAGACACATAACACATAGACTTACGGGTCACGGACACGGGCGATTGGGCCTACGAGTCAAAAGGAAGACACCTTTGGACAAAGCATAAGACTAGCATAACATAGCCAAGAGCTATATCATACTAGACTGGCACTACAAGAAATATGAGAACAGGTGACGGACTTTTCCCCGGCGACATATGTCGCCGGGGAATATGCACTAAACGACAAAAATAGATCATACGTGGCACCAATTCTCGTAGAAAATTTAGTCAAAGTATTGGGATAAGGTCGTTAAAATTTGACCAGATATTTCTACGTAAAACGTGGCGGGAAATTTTCCCGCTTACTTTTCCCCGGCGACATGTCGCTGGGGATTCATTTGTTTATTTTAAAAAAGATAATTAGTGTTAATTACGTTTGCTGTTACTTGGACAAACATTAAAAAGAGGTTTCCCCGCGACATGTCCGCCGGGGAAAGTATTATTAAAAATTATAAGTTTTTATTAATATATCACAAAAATATCAAAAATAAAAAAAGAGGTTTCCCCGACTCATCACCGGGAAAGTTTATTAAAATTTTTTAGAGTTTATTAATAATCAAACAAACAACTCACAACATATTTTTTTGACAAAAGTTTATTAAATATATCAAAACTATATTATTAAAAACAGTGTTTTTATAATTAATATTTTAAAAAATAGATTATTTAAAATTATTTGATATAAAATAATTTCGCCGAAAAAAAAGGGGGGGGGAAAAAAAAAAAAACAAAAAAAAAAAAAAAAAAAAAAAGTGGGGAGAAAAAAAATGAAGAGAAAGCGTTTGACTTTGTTGACTTTTAATTAAACTACGTTTTTAGTGTTTCGGTCTGATATTCCGTATATTTTAACAAAAAAATATATATATGTTTTTAAGGTGATATCGTTATACATAAACACATTCATATCATAAAAGTTTAAACAAAGTCTTCACATACAATAAATAAAACATACGAATTACATTGCAAATGACAAACTACTCGAAATCATACGAATTACATTGCACATGACAAACTACTCCAAATCAAGTTTTTCCATTTCATTGAGAACTTCGTGAAATAGTGCAGCCGAATGAACGTCTAATGTATAACCCTAACATCTCGACTCATCCGTTGAACCTCTAATGTATAACCCTAACATCTCGACTCGTCCGTTGAACGTCTAATGTATAACCATACCATATCGACTCGTTCGTTGAACGTCTAATGTACAACCATAACATATCGACTCGTCCGTTGAACGTCAAATTATAACCATAACATTATCGACTCTCCCGTTGAACGCCCTAATTTATAACCATACCATACCCGACTCATACGTTTGACCCTCTAATGTATAATCCTAACATCTTCGACTCTCCGTTGAACGACTAATGTTAACCATAACTATCGACGTCGTCCGTTGAACGTATAATTATAACCATACCATATCCGTTGAACGTCTAATGTACAACCATACCATATCGACTCATCCGTTGAACGTCTAATGTATAACCATAACATCTCGACTCGTCCGTTGAACGTCTAATGTATAACCATACCATATCGACTCTTCCGTTAAACGTCTAATGTACAACCATACCATATCGACTCTTCCGTTGAACCTCTAACGTATAACCCTAACATCTCGACTCATCCGTTGAACGTCTACTGTACAACCATACCATATCGACTCATCCGTTGAACGTCTAATGTACAACCATACCATATCGACGCTTCCGTGGAACCTCTAACGTATAACCCTAAAATCTCGACTCATCCGTTGAACGTCTAATGTACAACCATACCATATCAACTCATCCGTTGAACATCTAATGTATAACCATAACATATCGACTCGTCCGTTGAACGTCTAATGTACAACCATACCATATTGACTCTTCCGTTGAACCTCTAATGTATAACCCTAACATCTCGACTCATCCGTTGAACGTCTAATGTACAACCATACCATATCGACTCATCCATTGAACGTCTAATGTACAACCATACCATATCGACTCCACCGTTGAACGTCTAATGCATAACCATAACATCTCGACTCTTCTGTTAAACGTCTAATGTATAACCATAACATATCAACTCGTCCGTTGAACGTCTAATGTACAACCATACCATATCGACTCTTCCGTTGAACCTCTAACGTGTAACCCTAACCTCACGACTCATCCATTGAATGTCTAATGTATAACCATACCGTATCGACTCATCCGTTGAACGTCTAATGTATAACCATAACATCTCGATTCGTCCGTTGAACGTCTAATGTATAACCATAACATATCGACTCTTCCGTTTAACGTCTAATGTATAAACATAACATATTGACTCGTCCGTTGAACGTCTAATGTACAACCATACCATATCGACTCATCCATTAAACGTCTAATGTATAACCATAACATCTCGACTCGTCCGTTGAACGTCTAATGTACAACCATACCATATCGACTCATCCATTAAACGTCTAATGTATAACCATAACATCTCTACTCGTCCATTGAACGTCTAATGTATAACCATACCATATCGACTCTTCCGTTGAACGTCTAATGTATAACCATACCATATCGACTCGTCCGTTGAACGTCTAATGTACAACCATACCATATCGACTCATCCGTTAAACGTCTAATGTATAACCATAACATCTAGACTAGTCCGTTGAACGTCTAATGTATAACCATACTATATCGACTATAACACCCTGTGTTTTAGAGTTTTTGACGACGTCAATAAATGTACTATTTATTTTTATTATTGTACGTGTTTGCTTAACATCTCGACTCGTCCGTTGAACGTCTAATGTATAACCATACCATATCGACTCGTCCGTTGAACGTCTAATGTACAACCATAACATATCGACTCGTCCGTTGAACGTCTAATGTATAATCATAACATATCGACTCGTCCGTTGAACGTCTAATGTATAACCATACCATATCGACTCATACGTTGAACCTCTAATGTATAACCCTAACATCTCGACTCGACGTTGAACGACTAATGTACAACCATAACCATATCGACTCGTCCTTGAACTTCTAATTTATAACCATAACATAAACGACTCGATCCCGTTGAACTCTAATGTATAACCATACAAACGACTCATACGTTTGAACTCTAATGTAGACACTAACATCTCGACTCGTCCGTTGAACAATCTAATGTATAACCCACCCATATCGCCTCGTCCATGAACGACTAATTACAACCATAACCATATCGACTCGTCCGTTGAACGTCCTAATGTATAATCATAACATTATCGACTCGTACCGTAGAACGTCTAATGTAAACCATAACAAAACGACTCGTTCCGTTTAAAAAGAACGTCCTAATGTAAAACCAAAACATATCGACTCATACGTTTGAACGTTCTAAAGTATAACCATACCATATCGACTCGTCCGTTGAACTCTAATGTATAACCATACCATATCGACTCGTGTCCGTTGAATGACTAAAGTACAACCAAACCATATCGACTCGTCCATTGAACTTCTAACTATAAACCCTAACATCTCGAATTCATCCGTTGAACGACTAATTATAACCATACCATATCGGCCCGTCCGTGAACGTCAAATAAATAACCATACCATATCGACTCGTCCGAGTGGACGTCTAATATATAACCATACATATCGACACATACGTATAACCATAATGTATAACCATACCATATCGACTCATACGTTGAACCTCTAATGTATAACCCTAACATCTCGACTCATCCGTTGAACGTCTAACGTATAACCATAACATATCGACTCGTCCGTTGAACGTCTAATGTACAACCATAACATATCGACTCGTCCGTTGAACGTCTAATGTACAACCATAACATATCGACTCATACGTTGAACGTCTAATGTATAACCATACCATATCGACTCATACGTTGAACCTCTAATGTACAACCATAACATATCGACTCGTCCGTTGAACGTCTAATGTACAACCATACCATATCGACTCGTCCGTTGAACGTCTAACGTATAACCCTAACATCTCGACTCATCCGTTGAACGTCTAATGTATAACCATAACATATCGACTCGTCCGTTGAACGTCTAATGTACAACCATACCATATTTTTTTATAAAAAATCATTTTAGATAATAATTATATACGAAACGAGGAACCGGACCGACCCGGCCGAAACGAACCAATTTATATTTTTTATAAAAAGGTATATATTTTATAAAAATATTATTATATATTTTATAAAAAAATTATATAAATAACAAAAAAAAAAGTTATTTTTTTTATTTTTGATGATTCCCCGGCGACATGTCGCCGGGGATAAGTAATTATAAAAAATCATTTCGAATTATAATTAATATACGAACCGAGGAACCGGACCGACCCGGCCGAAACGAACCAATTTATATTTTTTATAAAAAATCATTTTAGATAATAATTATATACGAAACGAGGAACCGGACCGACCCGGCCGAAACGAACCAATTTATATTTTTTATAAAAAGGTATATATTTTATAAAAATATTATTATATATTTTATAAAAAAATTATATAAATAACAAAAAAAAAGTTATTTTTTTTTATTTTTGATGATTCCCCGGCGAATTTCGCCGGGATAAGTAATTATAAAAAATCATTTCGAATTATAATTAATATACGAACCGAGGAACCGACTCACCCGGCCGAAACGAACCAATTTATATTTTTTATAAAAAGTTATATATTTTATAAAAAATCATTTTAGATAATAATTATATACGAAACGAGGAACCGGACCGACCCGGCCAAAACGAACCAATTTATATTTTTTATAAAAAGTTATATGTTTTATAAAAAAGTTATTATATATTTTATAAAAAAGTTAATAAAATATACTAAAAAAAGTTATTTATTATTTAATTTTAAGGTTTCCCCGGCGACATGTCGCCGGGGATAATAACCCACCAAAATTTTCGTTACCCCGCCAAATACGCTAAACGACAAAAATAAATGTTTCCCCAGCGACATGTCGCTGGGGATTGTCGCCGGGGAAAACAATTATTGATATTGTAGATCTGTTGCATCTTTTCAGTATAACAAAAACGAAAAAAAATTATATCTTCTTCTTGGCGATTTTTGCAGCGCCGAACCACCTCAAAATCTACCATCACAAACAATTCGAGCACCACCACCACCTCCTTCACCACCCCCACCGGCGGTTACACGAGCACACGAGCACCTCCTCCTCTAAATCATAATTCTTTTCTTTACCCTCTAAATGATAATTCTATATCTTCTTTTTCTAACCCTCTAATTATTGGTGGTGCGTGATAAGTTTTGTTTTTGGTTCGACGTCACAGGTGGTTTGGTTGTATATATTTTTTTAATTTTGTTAATTATAATATGATTTGGTTAAACAAGATTATTATCTTTGTAAGAAGTTGTTAATTATAAAATTTTGTTAAGTAAATTTTTTTTTTGGTTTTGGCAGCTTGTACCGACGGCAGCCAAGAAAGTGAACGAGCCGAGTTGACAGCCGAGCGACAACGAGCCGAATCCACATCCAAGGTATGTTATAATTTTTTTTTCTCATTTTGGTATCCCGGGTGACATGTCGCCGGGGAATGTTTATTGTTTAAATATTGTTAGTTTATAGTTAATTATTAGTTGAATTGGGTTGAAATTATGTATGTTTCGTGTTTATACGGATATAGTGGTTATTATTGTTGTTGGAAGTGAAATATTAGATATAAGCCGTTTGGTTAATGAAAGTTTGATAATTATAATAAGTTGTTAATGATAAAACTTTGTTGATATAAGCCGTTTGTTTACTTTGTGTTATTACTCCAGGGTGGTTATTAATACAATAAAACTTTAATGCGACCTTGCATATAGATGGTCAATCAACGGTGGTTGACGCACCGCCAGATATCATTGATGTTCCTGACGAAGACGATGATATTATTGATGATGAAGACGCCCTTCCTCATGATTTAGCAGATTCTGATGTTGAAGACCTCATCAATGTTGATGATGATGGTGTTGAGAAAGTTTATTCTAGTGAAGAAGAAGATTGATCTTGAGTTGTAACTTGCAAAATACACTTATATATTTGAATGAATGAATGAAATTGTTGTGGATTGTTTAAATGTGTATATTTATTTGGATATGTATGTATTTGGATGTGTGCATGCTTATATTATTTTGTTCATGAATTTCTATATGTTATGCTAATTGTACTTGTACAGATGTCGTCAGCAGATGTTGCACGGTCCCACGGCGGTGACGGTGGCGGTGAGGATCGTCCCCCTTCACACCATGTACTGACCGGTTGCGAGGGTTGCTTCATTAACAAGGGTAAGAATTTTTGGATTATTGTAATACAAGCATAAATTTGATACATATATTGAACTTGCTTGCCTTGAATTTTTATGACTTTATCACTCACTTGATTTTGCAGGCAAAGGCACACGAAAGCCCAATTTGGGCGGCAGGGGAGCGGGCAGGATGAATACCCGCGACAAGACCCAGAACCTTTCGCTAAAGGAAGTCGCGGAAGCTAAAGGCCCCGTCTCGATCCAATTTGATGTGGGTGACAAACAAACCCTAAACCCTCTCGGTCCCCATGCGGCTCACTGGTCTAACTACATCGGGGAGGTCATTAGGACTGTGCCTTTGTACTACCCTTCTTGGGAGAAGGTCCCGAAGGAGCGAAAGGCGGCGCTCATTTCAAATATTGGGGTCAGTTATCCTTTTATGTTTATTTCATTATAATGTTCATTTATTTAATTGTGTACATTTATCTAAATTCGTTTATTTATTTATATCATATAAATAAATAAACAAATTTAAATAACAAATTTTAAATAAAAAATATATATATAAATTATTCATCTAACTCTGTTTTCGTTTTGTATGTATATGATTGCAGACCATGTTTGACCTCAGACGCAAATGGAATCCTCCGATGGACGAAATCTACGAAGGCATCAACAATTGCAAAAAGATACAACACCACAGGATTCTTTTCAAGGCCAAAGCATACTGGCCCACCCGTGAGCTACTAGTTTCCTTCACTTGAAAACTGAGTGGGACCCACCTCGTCGTTGGGGATTATCGCTGGGGAAAGAATCCCTTACGAAGCTTCCCCAGCGAGCATTCCCCAGCGACAAGTCGCTGAGGATACCTTTCCCCAGCGACATGTCGCTGGGGAAAGGCCCGACAATTCGCCAGGGAAAGGGGCGATTATTGTAGTGATACGGAAATACCTTGTTTTCATTTGGAATGACAAAGTTTTGTGCAGGCATTAAGAAACATCTTTTTAGAAACCCATAACTTTGATATTTGAAGTTCCAAAAATCATAATGAGATCAAATCAAGTCTGTTTACAAAGGTCTTTTGACTTTTGTTCTAGCGGTTATGAGTGATCATTAACCAAAATGTCGTGAGTTTAATTCTCAGTGGAGACGTAGTCATGTGATACTCTAGGCTGAACTTATTAGTATTAACAATATAAGTGTTAATATTTGCTTTTCACCAAAAGAAAAAAATTGGTGTTGCTTACAAACCTGAATTAGTGTAATTAAATTAAATCATCATTGAAGAAGAAATATGTATTAATTTCTTTAACTTTTAAAAACATTTTTCCTTTCATTATATATTTAGTCAAATTCGTCAGAAGGAGTAATGATTGGTATTATTAATGACGAAAATTCTTTGGTGGAAATCCTCAATCCCAAAAAAAAAAAAAAAATTAGGAAAACAAAAAAAATGCTAGGGTTCAAACTAAGAAACAAGAACTAATTATTACAACCTTGTTTTATTTGTCAAATCATAAGGCAATGGCACATGCAAATACATTTTAGTTTTAACAATAAGTCAATAATTAACTGCTGTACCAACTCTGAATTTCAATTCTATAATCAATACTTTGGCAATCGGTGTAATAACGCCGGCAACGCGTTGGCCGCGTTGGTCACGGCGATACTTACACCCCGACCACACGCGTGCCCAAACCAGCGGTGGGCAACGACGTTGGCCGGCCAAAGAGTGTTAGGGTGGTTTTTAATATTTTTTTTTTCAATTTTACCCCCCTAATACGGCTAGAATTTAATTTTTTTATTTTTTTTTTTTTAATTTTTTTTTTTTTTTTTTTTTTCTACTCTTTCCTCTCAATTTTGAAATGTTTCATTTAGCCCCTGCAAACGAGCTAGTATTTATAAAAAAATAAATTAAAAATTTTTCATTTTAACCCTAAAACGGCTGATTTTTTATAAAAAAAAAATTTCATTTTAACCACCTAACTTAACTCACTATATATACACACATTGCCAAATACAAAAAAAATTACATACAAATTCACCACTATTCAAAAATACAAAATACATCTTTTTAGCTATAAAAAAAAATGTCTGGCATTTCCCAACAACAGTTTCATGAATCTCCTCATACGGGGTCGATGAAAGCAGGAACAGTTTCAACAGAATACCAACTAGAACAGAACAACAAGCCTTTTTTCCGAATGGCAACAGTCAACAATTCCTAAACCGTGATTTAGATAATCTACAACAAAATTCCACCACCATCTACTCAGAATCTTCCCAATCACTCCACTCACCTCAACAAGTCAATTCGCCAAAAAAAGACCGGTCGCAGAAAACTAAAGGCTACGAAGGGGAAATGAGTTGGGGGTGCTTTCACAAAAGAAAAAAATGGTGTGCTTACAAACCTGATTAGTGTAATTATTAAATCATCATTTAGAAGAAGAAATATGTATTAAATTCTTTATTTAAAAACATTTTCTTCATTATATAATTAGTCAAATTCGTTCAGAAGAGTATTGAATGTATTATTAAGACGAAAATTCTTTTGGCCTCAATCCAAATTAGGAAAACAAAAAAAATGCTAGGGTTCAAACTAAGAAACAAGAACTAATTATTACAACCTTGTTTTATTTGTCAAATCATAAGGCAATGGCACATGCAAATACATTTTAGTTTTAACAATAAGTCAATAATTAACTGCTGTACCAACTCTGAATTTCAATTCTATAATCAATCTTATGTGCAACTTTTTGAGAATTTAACTATGATTAAAGAAATGAATATCACTCATGAACTAATCAACATGTAGATGTAATATACTCCTAGTTATAATAATCAATAATTAGTTTGTTAAGTTGTACAACTTAAAGGAATCGACTTATCGGGACATTAGTCATATTCGAAGTCTGAAAGTTCCAAATACATATTTGTGGTAAACTGAAACACAACGTAGCATGAAAGAAAAAAAAGTTGTAGTCGTTTGTGAAAACTTTCAAATAATGGATTTATAGACGTATATTATGATGGGGTTGATTGATAGAGTGTCGTGTGATATGTTGAGAGTGATAATTGGATACGAAATTTTGACAAGAAATATGTAGGTTTGAGAATTATGAGATGAGAGATGCATGTACCATACAATCATATATGATTATGTTTATGAATATTTTTTCATTAGTTAGAGTACTCGCAATGGTTTCTTCGTCGACCATTATCTATAACTGTTGGTACATCAGAGTTTCCTTTCAACCCAAAATCCTTTCAACTCCCAGAATCCTTTCAACCCAAAAATCTAATTTTTTAACCCTTTTCCGAATGGAATACCATAGATGGGACACTATAGTTGGGACGTCATAGGTGGTACATCCTTGTGGTGGGACATCAGAGGCGGGACAACAAAAGTGGGACATCAAAGGTAGGACATTTTTTTTAGGGTGTTGTAATTGGATCTGATCATACTCCGGTTACG
>BQNB010141804.1:0-17219 GCA_026074375.1 Tanacetum coccineum | reverse complement strand
GTGTGTGTGTGTGTGTGTGTGTGTGTGTGTGTGTGTGTGTGTGTGTGTGTGTGTGTATATATATATATATATATATATATAATATATATAGGGACTTTATTTTCAGCACCATTTTAATTGCGAGAACCTCTTTTATGAATAGGTCTAGGTTCTTGGACCTCTTCATGCCACATAGATATAAATTATAAGTTCACTATGATTGAAATAAAAGATAAACCTTTTCATGAGTTTTAAACCTTTTCATGAGTTTTAAACCTTTTCATAAACCTCCCATAGTGGATGCCCTAAGATAGTAACATGTTCATATAATAACTGAAAAATCAAAAACTTACCTAATTAGAATGCATAGATGTGCTGCTTGTAACATATATCTATATTTCTCAAATCTGGATTAGGAAATGGTAAGGCAGCCAAAGTTTCAAACACAATTAAGCTCTACACGACTAAATAATTTTAGTAAGAAACAAATTATACGGTCACCACATAACGGTGGTAGGCAAGTATGCAATTTTAAAGATACGGAGATACCGTGTCTATGCACATCATATAATTTGAAAGAAGAAAATAAGTACATCAAATATTTCTTTGTGGAGATGCGTTGAACCATAGATGGATGGTGAAAAAGGGATTTTGGATTGAGATCCGTATTTTTTAAAACTGTTATCAGAGTTTTTGTTGTTCAGTTGAAATCCAAATGAACCGTTTAATAATGGTACAGGGTGAATAGGTATAGTTACATAACCCGCCCGACGGGCGGGTTATGTTCGTTTTTATTAAAAGGATTTTTGTTGTTTAGTTATAATGGTTGTTGTTTTTTTGTAATCATAGAATTTGCATTTCTTTTGTTTGTTTGGTTGTTATTATTATATATAGTTGTATGTATGAGAATATGTTCAAGTTTGTTTTTATGTGTATTTGAATTTTTAAATTTACACAGACATTCCTAATAAATGTTTTATGGAGGGTCTTTGTGGATGAATGTAATTTTTAGGCTATCAAAATCGTCATATTGAATGTAATTGAGAAAGTTGGAGATTACATCGTTATGTTGTTATATTGTAGCTTTTGATGATAACATAACAAAAAATAATGTGACAACATAATTATCCGCATTTGAAACAAAAGTGGAACATTGTGATACAAAGTAAAACATTGTGTACATGAATGTTGGGTAAAAAAGCAAAAGAAATTATAGATTTTGGTTAAAATAGTTAACCCATTGTTTTTAAGAAAAGTTTTGGTTGAAAGTGAAACATTTGCAAAGTTTTGTGTTAAAAATGTTCAACTATAAATATTGCTTGTGATAAACATATAGCCCACCGGTGCAACTCGAACCATTGTACAGCTCCAAAACACCTGATCACCGGTGCAAAAGGAGAATTGGTAACATTATAACCCGCCTGACAGGCGGGTTCGCTTCATAATAATATATATAATACTAAGTAGATGTAAATAAGCACAATATGATGTTGGGCAATAAACACTTGCTAATAATTATCGCTAATGTTGCACCAATGTAATCATAACTAACTTTGAACGATAAGTATAATATTCAGTTATATCCATAACTTTAATCACTTTGTGCACCTAAATTGTTGATTATCCAACTCCACATATACTAAAAACATATATATCTAACATGTTCATGTGGCATTTAAATTACACCAATGATTAGCATAGTAAGAGGCATTTACATTGCTTATTGCTACAAAAAGTCCCCTGATGTAGCAAAATAGTGCTCCACGTGTTTCTCATCACCGTGTGTTTTTCTGCTATTACTATCTAGAGGATTAAAGTCCATTGTCTTCGTGAATGCTATTTTGGTGTGTGTGCATCATTGCGCTACTTGCTGCTTTGTTCCTTTTTGGCCTTAATGTGGCAAGAACGTAATATACTAATCGCCCGCCTGCATGATATTAGATTGCATTAACCAAAGAGACGTCAGCTATGTCAAACACTTAGTTTAAATTTAATTAACTTAAAAAAGACTCGTTCTTTAGAGGTTTTGTTGATAAGAGAACTATGAATGTGAGATGACACCACCAAGAGCGATGGTACCTTTGATGACCGTGTCGAGTTCCTCATCTCCACGAATGGCTAGGAGCAAGTGCCTTGGAGTGATCCTTGATGCGTAATGTTTTATACACGTATAATAATATAATAAGTATAAAAAATTACCAAACTACCCTTGAGGACAAAGGAAGAAAGGAAAATTCTCACAATTATATATAATAATACGTATATTTACCGGTAAGTGATTACCGGGTCGTATTCCTCGAAGATTTATGAAATTGAGACCACGTTTGTTGTTTGGACAATGATTTGAATTGGTTCGAAGAAGATTTGTTTTCTAAAATCCTAAAAGTGAGCAAATTAAAGGACAATTAAACTTAACTTTAATAACGGGAAATTAAACTTTAACTAAAAACGCAAATCGGGAACCCTAAAGGGTGATTAAAAACCCTAAATTTCCAAAATTAAACCTAAAATGAATTTTTCTCTTTTAATAGACTCTAATTGACTAAAAAGTAAGTTTAAAGAAAACTAGAACAAAAACGGAGTTGAAATGAGCTTAAAAACACGAAAAACGTGAACGGAAACGAATCCCGTTCTTTAAAAATTGAAATTTTGCAATTTTAACCCTACGGAAGCAAAACTAATTTTCCTAGAAACTATATGATAAAAGAAAATTTCCTAAAAAAGAATTATATTTTTTTGATTATTTTTCTATTTTTTATGAATTTTTAAAGTTTTTAATAAAAATAAATGTTTAAAAATACTAAACTAATTATAAAAATTCTGAAAAAATTATAGAAAGTAGCTTGAACTAAGAGGAATCTAAGAAAAATAAGTTGGGAATCACAGCTTATCGAATAAGCTGTGCAATAAGCTAAAACAGCTTATTGTACAAAAAGGCTAAAATGTATACAAATAATAAATTTTGTAAAACTAGAATGAAAAAGACCCCAGGGCACGTTGGTAGTGAGTGTGTGTGTTAAAACACTTGGTGAAGGTGGTAGAGGTCCCGGGTTCGAGCCTTGCTCACCCGGGGCTTCCCACTTTCCTAAGTGTTTTAATTTTTTCCATTTTTTATAACTTTTTAAAACTCTTAAAAATAAGCAACTTTTGTAAAACAACTATTTTTATAAACTACAAATAAGCTCAGAAATAAGCTAAATAATGACAGAAAAGCTTAAACTAAACTAAACCACTAAAAAGTTAACTAATTGGGCAATTTAATGACAAATAAGCTAAGGGAAAAGATAAATAAGCTAAAACAGATAACAATCTATATCTAATAAGCAAATAAGAACTAAAATAAGCACATTCGATAAGCTAGATTGACAGAAAAGCTTAAACTACTTAAAAACACTTTATATTTAACACTAGAAAGCAAATAAACTCAAATAAGCTAATGACAAGACTAAATAAGCTAAAATTGACTTCTACTAACCTAAAAAGCTAAACTAATCCTAAATAAGCCATAACAATAAGCAGATAAGCTAAAATAAAGAAATAAGCTCTTTTTATGTAAACTGAAAACAAAACAGCCTCTTAATGCACTTTTTAGCTTACTTTAAGTTCTCTAATGAAACCTTGAGACTAAATGGCTTATTGAAGCTTAAAATATGACCTACTAGCTACTTAAAAATACTTTTGAAAAGGAGTTTAGAAAACATTTGCTTAATGAAAAAGGCTTTTGAAAACAGCTGAATTACTCAGTAGGATCTGAGTTTTTTTTTTTTGAAAAGGCAAATGACAACTTTTGAGCTTAAAGACAGATAAGAAAATGAACTTATTTTGAAAAATCAAGTTGACACAAATGATTAATGATCTAAAAGCTACTTAAATTATGAAAATCCAAACCTAAAAGTTACTTAAACTTACTGAAAATTAAACTAGAAAATGACAGTTTGTTGATTTTCCTATCTGGTGTATTTTGCACAAATATGACTGTTAGGATTAAAAATGTGGTGTCTATATGGAATTTACATTAGTTTCCTTATAGTCTTAAACACAAGGACTAAAAGTGTAATTAGCCCAAAGATGGCTTGTGTTTAGGCTATAAATACCCTTTCTAATCCTTATTAGAAGGGTGAACCTCACAATTGTAATTTCACTAATCATTCATTAATAAAGTGTTTTCTCTCTCTAAAATGGCTTTCATTTATTTCCATCATTCTTGACCTCCCGAGATCGTGAATCAAGATTTATAACAAGTGGCATCAGAGCTGTACAGGCGATTCGTGATGTTTAGGAGTGCTTATTCGGTTCAGCTGATTCGGCTTATTTCAGCTTATTTTGAGTGCTGATTCGCTACAACAGCTTATTCAGATTATTTGAGCTTATTCAGTCAGATTCAGTTGTCAAATTTAGTCCATATTCATTTCAGATTTTTCAGCAGTTTATTTCTTGAGCTTATTTTCATTATTTTTGATTATATTGATTTTTGTTGCTTACGGTTTTATCGTAAGAACAAACTCAGTAAGATTTGTGCATAGTTTAACGTGCTGATTAGTCATTTTTGGAACTGGTTAATCATCAAACTCGGAAGTCATATCAGATCTGTCATTTTCGGAAGTCAAACTCAGTGGTCAATGGTCAAACTCGAAAGTTATAGTCAAACTCAGTAATCTAACTGCTTCTGAGTTTCAAATTTTGTTTCCAAAAATGGCTTCCGATAATGGTTTTCATACAAGAAGAAAGAAATAATCATTTCACATTTACAACAGATCCATATTTACAACAAATAATCATTTACAATGATCAAAGAAATGATACATTTTCAATTCCGAGTATGAATCTCATCAACCGAGTTTACAAGAGGTCTACAAATTAAGTGAGTCAACTCAGTTCAAACTCGGTAAATACCAACTGCTACTGAATCAGCCTCAATCATCATCTACAATCTAAGTCTCTAAATCCCAACATCAATCAACAACCATTACAATCCATAACCAACAGCAAATCTAATCTCAATCAAATCACAACCATCACCACATCAAGAATCTTTTCTTTTGTTTCATTCAAAAACGCAAAAGCGAAGAACCTACCCGAGACCTTTATATGAGATCTTGAAGCCGAACCTTAAAGAACAAGGTCTTGAGTTTGAATGATGGATGGATGTTGCGACTGTGTATCAGGATTTTCATGGAAAAGTTGCAGTAGATTTGTGGTGTTGAAATGGTTTGAGGGTTTCTTGCCTTGATAAAACTGATAAGTGGTTGAAAGAGATTGTAAAAATGTTAAGAGGTGAGATACGGTTTGGAAAAATGAAGCAGATGGACTTGCTCCATTGTTGTTGATGTTGTTTAGTTATGAAGAGATTTGGTTGAGGTGGATTTGTTTTTGAAAGACACAAGAAGTTGGTAGGCGTGTGTTTGAGAGATTGGAGATAGAAAGAGGCGTATGAGTTTGTGAGTGTGTAGGGTTGGTATGCGTGTGTAAGCACTAGTCAAATTTATATATGTATAGTATAAATCCCGTGACAATTCTTTCCAAATTACTTCTCAAACAAGAGAAAATAAAAGGATAAAATCTCACTTAAGAAAACACAATACGTATATTTTTAACCGGGAAGTATTTTCTTCTCGGGTCGTATCCCAACGAAGTCGTGAATTGAGATTCGGGAATAATTCGGATTCGAGTCAAGAATTGATAAAGGATTTTTGAATTTTGAATTACACTACGAATATAATAGCACAATTAAACTAAGAACAATTAAAGAACTAAAAATGTTTAACTAATACGAAAAATTAACAAACGCGACTTAAAAACGTGAGCTAAAACTAAAATTTAAAATCTAAGGCACTACTTTTAACAAATTTTATACCTAAAAATCACAAATTTAAAAAGAAAATTTTAGGAAAAAGAATTAGAATTTTTTTAACTATTTTTGAATTTTCTATGATTTTTAAAGAAAAATGAATTAACTAAAAATAAACTTTTTCTAAAAATTATTACTAAAATTCTATTTTTATTTTTCAAAAATACTAGAATGAAAAAGAAAATTATTGCAAAAAGAATTAAATTTTTTCAACTATTTTTCTATTTTATATGAATTTCTTAAGAAAAAGAAATTACTTAAAACCTATTTTAAATTCTAGAAAATACAAATTAAACTGGAAAAATAAAGAAAAATGGTTTTTAACTACTAAAAAGGTGCAGAAATAAAATGATACAAAAATGCCCAATTTTTATAAAGCAATTGAACCCTAATTTTACTAATTAAAACCTAAAACCTAAAACCTAATTTTATTAAAACTAATATTGAAAATATTAAAACTATTTTATTATTCTAAAAGAACAGGGTAGAAAATGCAAAGAATGAAAGTAAAGGGTAGGCGGGGTAATTAAAAGGAATTTACACTACAGTGAAAACAAACAACCCTTAACTATCGAGAAAGTACAAAACAAACCCTACGATTTAGCTTATTTTTGGCTTATTTAAAAAGTGAAAATTAGCAAAAACTTAAAACATAAAAGTTGAACTTGAGCTTATAAACTACAACTTTAACAAAAGCACTTTAAGCTTTTATCAACTAGATAAGCTAGAAAATAAGCTTCTAATCCTGCATTACAGAAACTATGGCTTATCTTTGAAAATTCTACTTTTCTAAACTTTTGCTTATATCTAGCTTAATTCTAAATGAAAATAAAAACCAAAAGTTGCTAAATGAAGCTTAAGATGTGTGCTAAGGATTTCTAAAAAGAAAGAAACTAAAAGTATACAAGATTAACAAGAATTTTGTTCTTAAAAAGCTAAGGTCCAGGCTTAATGACTGAAATTAAGCAATTCTAATAAGCTAACTAGCTCAAATTTAAGTCCTAGAAACTAAAGTTTTGAAAATAAGCTATACTATGATTATGAAATAAACCTAGATAAAAGGAATTTGAAAATTACAACTAGAAAATAAGAATCCAAAAGAAATAAGCAATAAATCTCAGCTGCTGCTATACCACTTTTGCAAGAACCTAAAAGCTAAATTAAAGCTTAAAAATGGAAGTTAAAAGATTATCTATTAAGAGCTTATAGAGTACTATTAAGATTCTTAAAACTAAGTTCTATCTCCTACTTTCAAAAGCTAAAAAGTATCTAGAAAATTGGTGAGCAACAACAGTATTAACTAAGTTAATACTGCTTGTGCTGAGATATTTGGTAAAAGCTTAATTGCAGGCCAAAATTCTAAGGTTAGATCTCATGAACTCACTATCCTATTGTTACTAAACCTACATTAACCAAAATGGAACTTTAAAATGCTGTGAACTACTAAAATCTAAAACTACCTTGCACTTAAATCTGTCCTGGTGCTAGAATCAACTTTTTAAGCTTTAAATCTTTAAATTCTACAAACTAACTTTCAAATCTTCTTTAAAACTTGAACACTTTGAAAAACTCAACTATGTAAAGAATTTTGACAAGCTCTTGTTGACTTTCAAGGTCAAAATCACCTTAACCCAAACACTACTTATCCTAAACTGTCCAAACTAAATTTCACTTAAAATCTATTTTAAAACTAAAAATGCTAAAACCTTTTATCTACTCATTCTTAAACTCACCTAATTAAGCTATTTAAGCACTAAATTCTACAGCTTATTAAAAAAAATAAGCTAGTTACTCAGCTAGCTTTTTATCACTAGTTAGAACAGTTTCAACTAATTCTCCGCAAACAAGAGAGAATTAAACGGAATAAAATCTCATTAAGAAAACACATGACGTATTATTTTTTAACGGAAGTTATTTTCTTCTGGGTCGTTATCCACGAAGTCGTGAATTGAGATTCAGGAATAATTCGGATTCAAGTTAAGAATGGATAAAGGATTTTTAAACTTTGAATTATACTACGAATATAATAGCACAAACTAAAAACAATTAACTAGCACGAAATTTTAATACACGAAAATTAAAAACGTGAGCTAAAACTGAAATTTAAAATCTAAGGCACGACTTTTAACAAATTTTATACCTAAATATCACAAATTTTAAAAGAATATTTTAGGGAAAAAGACATTAGACTTTTTTGCTATTTTGTATTTCTTTGAATTTTTAAAAGAACAAATGAATTAACTAAAAAAATAAACCTTTTCTAAAATTAACATAAAAATCTATTTTTATTTGTCAAAAATTCTAAATGAAAAAGAAAATTTTTACAAAAGAATAAAATTTTTTCCAATATTTTGCTATTTCTTGAATTTATTAAGAAAGAAATTACCTAAAACCTATTTTAATTTCTAGAAAATACAAATTTAATTGGAAAAATAAAGAAAAATGATTTTTAACTACTAAAAATGTGCAGAAATCTAATGGTATGAAAATGCCCAATTTTCTACTACCTATTGAAGCACCTAATTTTGCTAATTAAAACCTAACCCTAATTTTATTAAACTAATTTTAAAATATAAAACTATTTTATTAATCCTAAAAAGACAGGGTATTGAGAGTGTCAAACAATTGAAAGTTTAAGGGTAGGCGGGGTAAGTAACAAAAATTACACTATAGTAAAAACAGACAACCTTAAACTATTGAAAAAGTACCAAAAGACCCTACGATTTGGCTTATTTTTGCTTATCTAAAAAATGAAAATTAGCAAAAACTTAAAACTTCAAAGTTGGACCTGAGCTTATACACTACAACTTTAACAAAAGCACATTGAACTTTTATCAACTAGATAAGCTAGAAAATTAGCTTCTAAAACTGAATTACAGAAACTAAGGTTTTCATTTGAAATTCTAACTTTTTCAAACTTTGGCTTATATCTAGCTTATTATTCAATGAAAATTAAAACAAAAAAAAACTAAATGAAACTTGTGATGTGTACTAAGAATGTCTAAAAAGAAATAGGCTAAATAGTAATCTAGGACCAGCAAGAAATTGATCTTAAAAAGCTAAGGTTTCAGCTTATTCCTGATTTTAAGTAAATCCTAATAAGCTAATTAGCTTATTACTAATTCCTAGAAGAAACTGAAATTTTGGAAATAAGCTATCCTATGATTATTGAGTACACCTAGATAAAAGGAATTTTGAAATAACAACTAGAACTTAGGAAATCAAAAGAGATAAGCTAAAAATCTAAGTTGTTGCTAAAACTACTTTTGCTTAGGAACATTTAAGTAGACTAAAAGCCTAAAATGAAACTTAAAGATTATCTTTGTTGAGCTAATGGGAGTTAATATTAATGGTTCTTAATATAAGTGTATTCTAATTACAAGAGCTTATAAACTAACTAGGGGGGAAAACAAAAAAAAAAAAAAAAAAAAATAAACAAATATAAAAATAAAAAGTGGTGATTGAACTCAGCTAGTACTTACAGAGTAAGTACTGTTATGTGTTAGTTGGTAAATTCTAAAGTGCAGGCCAAAACTCTTAGTTAAAAACTCATAAACCAACTCACTAAATGTATCTAAGTGTACACTAACCAAATTTGAACTCTAAAATGCTTAAAATCTCTTAAATCTAAAACTACTTAACACTACAAACTGTCCTGGTGCTAGTAGTAGCTTTTTAAGCTATAAATCTTTAAATTCTACAAACTAAGTTTCAAATCCTTTTTAAAACTTGAACACTTTAAAAACCTCAACTATGTAAAGTGCTTTGACAGGAACATGTTGACTTTAAAGGTCAATAACACCTTAATCCAAACACTACTTAACCAATTCTATCCAAACTATATTTCACTTAAAGTCTATTTTAAAACTAAAAATGCTAAAACCTTTTATCTACTCAGACTTTAACTAATCTAATTAAACTATTTTAGCACTAAAAACTAAAGCTTATTAAAAGAAATAAGCTAGTTACTCAGCTAGCTCAACCTACTAATTTACAGAATTAAAGGCAAGATGAAAATTAAACAGGATTTAACTAATGAAAACTCAAGAATATAAAAAATAACCTAAACAAACATATTTGAAAAGAAATGAACAAGAGTGAATAGCAATAAGCAAATGATTTAAGCTGAAATTAAACTGAAATGAAAATTAAACAATGAACACCTTGATTTATGAAGTTTCTAAACTTTAGGTCACTCTTGTTAAGTGAGTGACCTTAAATCTCAATCCTAATGGCTACCTTAGCCTCTAAACCAAGAGCTTAAGCTCAATAAGCTAAATTGAGCTTATTACTCCTCAATGCTTCCAAATTTGAATCAAACTGAATTTAAATGGACATTATTGAACTAGAGTAGACAATTACAGTATTCAAGAAGCTTTTAATAAAATTTGAACAACTTAGAACATAAGAAAACAAAATAAGCTATATTGAGCTTATTTCAAGCTTATTATGTAAAACTAGCTTATTACTTGAAAACTTAAACACAACACGACTCAATTAGTTTTATTGCTTTTGAAGGAAGAATACAAGATACGAAACACAAAGTACAATTGATTTGAAAGATTTAAAAGCTTTAATTTCGAAGAATGAACAGTAAACGTAAATTGAAAAGAGAAAATTACAAAGAAAATTAAACTCACTAACTATCTAACACTCTAACTATCTATTACAAGCTTCTATTTATAGATGAGAGTGATGAGAGGATGAGAACTTCCATCATTCCTAGCCCTTGATCACTTTAAACTTGATTTTTAGCCGTTGATGATGTATGGTGAGGTGTTCGCACCAATTAGAAGCTACCACGTGTGCAAAATGATGTGGAAGCTAGTAAATACGAGGTGGGTGAGTTGGAAGAAACGGGGAAGAGATTTGGGAAGGTTGGGTTTTATTCGGGTTTTGGCGGGAAAAACTGTTAGGGACGGTTAGAGAGAAAGATTATACCCCGCGTTTCATTTGAAAGTTTAGGTTAATTACACAACTAGTCCTTGTGTTTCTCTTCCACAAATGTTGTGTAAAATAACTTTGAGAGTTTACACTTCTGGCCCTTGTAGTTTTGAAAACAGGAAAATGGGCTTTTACTTTGGGCTTTTTGTTAGGCTTTTGTGATCCAAATAGTATAGAAGGGCCCAAAGGGTATTTTAGTCTTTTGCATCCTCTTCAAAGGGTATAATGGTCTTTTTCCTTCAAACTTTTGTCCTTTTCTTTACTTCCTTGTCTTTTCTCTTGTGTCGGGCTGATCCGGCTTTGATATCTTTCTCTTGATCACTTGTTTCTTCATTTCTTGTCGATTTTTGCTCGTTTTTGCTCTTTTTGACTTTAATATCCTTTCCTGCACATTATAACACAAAAGCACACATATTTCCATCTTTTGGCATACTTTTGGCTTATATTGGCGAAATCCTGGGTATTTTATGTATACAATTTAACACTTATCATTGACAATAATGTTTCAAACTACCCTAGTGATCCAGAGTTGCATCAAGCTAATGTGGAACCAATAACCCCCAAATTGTTGAATAAAAGGACAGCTCACTCTGCCTATATTAAGCATTCTTAGGAAGAAGCCGCAGTTCTTAGGGATCTAGTCGATCATATTAAAGCTAATTATCCCTTAGATCCACTCTTAGAATCTGTCTGTAAGTAAACTAAACTAATTCAGGAGATGCTTTCTAAAATCAGTAAAACCTGTCCTAATATCAATAGTTCTGGAGAACTATTAGTGGCTGTGACCCCGATGAACAAAGTCAAAAGAGTTAGATTCACTGAGCCTGTCACATCCTCAAGAAACACAAAAACAACCCATACCTCAAACCTAGCTTCTAACAAACCTATGTTGTCTTCTACAGGAGTAAAACAGTCTACTAGTGCTAGCGGATCACAGCCTTCAGGCAATACAAAGAAAGATAAGATTCAGCAAACACCAAGTAGTACTCTGAAGAATAAAGTAGAAGCCCACCCTAGGAAAGTTAAATCTAGTTTAAAAAATAAAGACTGTGTTGTTGCACCTAAAGGAACTGCTCATGTGCAGCATTCCAAGCTTAATGCGAATTATGAACTTAAATGTGTTAAGTGTAATGGTTGCATGCTTTCTGATAATCATGATTTGTGTGTTCTTGATTTTATCAACAATGTGCATGCTCGTGCTAAATCTAGATCTGTTAAGAAAAATTCAAAGAGAAAATTTTGGAAACCAACAGGAAAGTGTTTACCAATATTGGATATATCTGGAGACCTACTGGTTGGACCTTCACTATAGTAGGAAATGCGTGCCCTTTAACTAGGATTACCACAACTACTGAAGTGCCCCTTAGGAAGCCATCTGCTCTAGATAATAAAACACCTAAACATGTCGTCACATTGGTTTACTCAAGGAAACCTAGGAAGTCTAAAACTAGTGTTCAATATTCATCTATTATATATATCACTTTTAACATGGAAATTTTTGCTTTATCTAATTATGCAACGTAACTTGCATCTCTAAAGTAAACGAGCTCACACAACCTCTACCAATGTCATCTATATCGATGTTTTTATCACGTAAACATCCTAATATTCAATCTATATCTTAATATCATTTACCAATACATTCTCCATTTAACATACCATTTAACAACGTATATGTATTAAACTTAAACGTTTTATATCAAAACCTAACTATATGTAATGGGTTTTTTTTTTTAATACATATAAAATAAATGTGCACACTTCCAACCATGTGTACAAAGTTACAATGCACAATATTTGAATATCTTTTCCCTCCTAAATCAAGCTATAACTTTCTAAAGCCCAATGTACAAGTCAATAATGCAAAAAAACCAAACTAGGTCATTTTACCTCCTAAATCACTTTAGTTTCTTACTACCACTTTAACACAAGGTACAAACACTTAATGCATGACTTCTAAACCCTAAACCTAAACCCTAAATCATCTTAAAACCCTAATCTAAAACCCTAAACCCTAAACGAAACCCTAAAACCCTAATTTCATTTTAAACCTAAAACTAAACCCTAAACCTTAAAACTAAACCCTAAACCTTAATCCTAAACCCTAAACCCTAATCCTAAACCCTAAACCCTAATCCTAAACCTTAAACTATCCTAAACCCTAACCCTAACTCGAATTAAAACCCTAAATCTTAAGCCGAAACCAAACCAAACCCGGCACCCCTTTTATTTTATTTTTGACCCATTTTAAACCAACCTAGCATCCTAGCACCTCTATGACCTCTCCACTATGCCACCAAGCAAGCAACCAAGCACCTCCATCACCACACTTGCCCACCAAGTAAACAAACACCTCCTTGTCACCCTTATGGCAGCCAAACCCCCTCCACACCCCACACCTTGCATAGGTAGTTTTATAGCCTTCCATACTTACCCTATAACCTTTCTTAGTCACTACTCTAGCACCTTGATCCCTATTCCAAGCATAAAACTTAGGCACCAAGGGTTTTGAGCACTATATAAGCCGAATCCAAGCAACCCTTTCAATCACACCTCAAATCTTCATCACCACTCAAATGGAGTTCTAAATCAGACCAATGAGGATCAAGTAAAGTCCCTAAGATCAGAATAGAATCCAAGAATCAAGAGAAGGAATCCCTTGAAGTCGTTTCTAGGTGTACGAACCAAAAAACCTTCATTCGACCCATTTTAGCTCAAGTAAGCTCAAAATATTGTTCAATAAGCTCATAATCTGTTTTAGAATGTTCATAATACTCTTAAGATCATATATAAACTCTTGTTTGAAGCCTTGAATCCTCAAACCCATGTGTTTTTTTACTAAAACCCTAAAAATGACTCGTTTTGATGTTCTAGCTAACGAATCCTTTTTCTAAACTTTTGTTACGTTAGAACATCTTATTTTAGCTTATTTTAATATGCTATAACCTGCAAATATTATTTGGAACCCAAATAACTTGCATGGCTTTTTACCTTGATTTGTAAATCCTATTCCAATGCAAGGGGTATATATCAAACTTTCTAAATTATAACCTAGAGGCTGAATATTTATTTTCCTAAATTTATAACTAATAAAGGACCTATCTTGCCATTCAAAGTTACAGTTTTAAATTATAATATACTTTATATATAAAGGACTAAACTTGTAAAAGTTTATAAACCAAGGGTATATATTGCCATTTTTGCAAACTTAAAAATATAAAATATAATATTTTTATATAAATTATAAAAATATATATTAATATTATAAAACTCGATTTCATTAAAACCCAACACATTTATCGTTATTAATCATCGATCGACGCATTATAAAACAATTACGTTATATAATTAACGTAACTTATCATCAACTAGCTTTTGAAGAAACTTAAAATCTTATCATATCACGTTACTAGGGAATTTCATGTGAGGGGTTCCATTTGGGTATTTGTTTTGACGAGTTTGTTGGGTTTACGATTTAAAGTGCCCTGACTCCTCAAACGATACTACATGGCCTCTGGATTATGATAGCCCGAACAGTGATACAATATTTCCATAAATTAATAAATCAAAGTAATACGTTAAACTTTATGAAGTTTTGAAACATAAACCATCACACTAAGACTTGACATATTACCCTAGGTTGCGTGACGTAGCTGTTACTTTCACTTGATATACTTTTGCCTACCATCAGATTTCCCCTGTTAAGGTGAGTTCATAGCCTCGCATTTTAAATCTTCTAATGTTTTTATAAACCCGCGAGGGGATACATGCTATAAACCATGAATACGAGTGTTTTTCCAACTGTATGCTATCCTGATATATTATTGCCTAAGTCCTTACTTTTTCCATTAAGACCCCACTATCATGAACCGTTAATTACTTTTCGGAGTAAGCGCGAATGCTATGAATAGATCTATTTGGGACTGAACTTCCCCGTTGGTGTACCTATACTTTCTGGTAACCAAAAAAAAAAGAAACGGCACTTCATATGAAATCCAAAAAACTTTTTTTATACGTGTGTTTGGCAAAGGCACCTGTTGGGGCAACTTCTTGTGATTATTGATTATCTCAAGGTCTTGGTGTCATGAGTTAGGGCAATAATACTGTTTTCCATAATAATTGTACTAATTGTAATTATTACACTTATGGGTGTATAACAACGTAACCCACTGTTATGATGACTTGTATTCAAACTGTTTAACATAAACCTATGAATTTCACTCAGCCATTGTGTTGACCTTTTTAGCATGTTTATCTCAGGTAACTGAGCATCTTATGGCACGGAGTGGCACGGACTTGAAGATGGCTAAACTGTTATCATTCAAACTTTATGTTTTCATGTAGATTTTAGGACCTCTGTTTGTAAAAACTTTGATGAAATAATGAATGATAACTAAATTTTCCAAAAACGTCTCTTTATGATTCGTTTTCTATGATTATGACTGTTGTACTATGAAATAATACCCCAGATTAGCTTTCGCTGCTATATATGTCAAAATGGGGGTGTTATATTCACCGACAAAAACCGAGTATTAATTACGTCTCATGGATAGGAATTTATATGACTAGCACAAAAACCCTTAAAATTCCACCCCAAAAATGTAAGGTTCGCCTTTGGGTATCCATTTTTACCCAAGATAGTTTATACCTTTAGCTTGTTCGAGTTAAGGTTCGAATGCAGTCATATGTGTCTATTCTGTCGTTACGGATGTGTATGTATGGTCTTTGTCGCCTTTTCTGGAGCATTGGTATCGGTATTAAATTATATGAGTGTACCAATAGTGTATTAAATTCTAGAACTTGTTTTTGTGATGCATCCTGAGACCGCATAGTGAGTATTATGATTTGCTAGATAAGAGGCACTAGGATTAACCCATGTTTTAAACATGTATTTGTTATGTTATCCCAAAATATTAACACTTCACAACAATAAGAATAAGCAATAAGCTAGAAAAGAGAGAAAGGAAAATAAAAGATTAGATTAAAGAGAGAAAGAGTGGTGGATGATTACACACACATACAAGTGAAGCAAATGTAACCAACAGCCTCCCCATGTATGGAGATGGTCCTATTTATACCCCTAGCCTACTAGTTGGCATATGGGCTTTCTAGATGGGTTGGGCTTGGCTTATCTTGGGCTTTAAGCCCGAAACATAGACAAAATTAGCTTAATGTCCAAGTTCATTAAACCCGACTAGCCTATTACATTACAAGACTAACTTTGACTAATAAGACCGATAACATTCTTGTTCGACTTATATAAAATTAAGGCTAACAATCTCCCTCAATGTTGAGGTCTTCTTTGATCTCCCCAACGTTGACGTTCTTGATGGAGATTATCTTAATTTGACTTTATCTTCCCCAATGTTAAAGATATGACGTTTGAGCTTTGCCTTCTTTGGTCTTGTCTTTGTCTTTTCTTGTTTGTAATGGCTTTGTACATTCATGCTTAAGACGATCGATAACATTCTTTCGGTGTCGTTTATGTGATCTTGATCTTGAGCCTATGTCTTTTGACTTTGGGTTCTTGAGATCTTTAATCTTGCATCGTCTCCTTGACTTGAATCATCTTGATTTGACTTTCTTGATCAACTTGTGCTTTTGACCGACATACTCATACTTATTGCATTCTTGTTTGACTTATATGATCATAAGGCTAACAATCTCCCCAAAATACGATTCTTGATTTGACTTTGAAGATCTTTGAGGAAGTTTAGTATCAACAATCTTGATGCTGAATGATTGACTTCGAAAGCTTGAGTATGAGCATGTGGTGATGAATCCGACTTCGCTAGGATGGGGCTGCAACATCGACATTTGTACCTGCATTTGAATGTTAGTAATAAACAGCAGATATGGACGAAATGTCTTTGTCATTCGTCGATTTTAGGTTGCGATAACCACCGGTTCCCCGTTTTATAGTGTAAATACTATACGTGTAATCAGGTAGATTCAAAGAATCTTCTTGACAGGGTTTCCAGCTCAAAGCGTAGGATCTTCTAACACAGATGTATTAGATTCATCATGCTTGCTTGTTCTCATTACCGGAACGTCTCAAAGCAGACAACACGGTAAGAGTGAATCAGATAGTTACTATCTTTCTAATTAAGTCGTCAATTCATATACTAGACCAATCGATATCCAGTTGTCACAAGCTCGATTCATATAGAATCTTGCAAGTCACCTACCGCAGAGCTGTTTGATGTTGACTCTAGAAGGATTTCCATCATCACTGTGAATACCTAAAAGTATCACTCAGATGTTCTGGCAAGATCTCAAGGATAATGCGTAGGACTCTTTGATACCAAATGTTATATTGATGGATAACAATTTGTATTTGTAGTATACATGATATCATAACTCAAGCAATAGACGATGGGTTGGCTAATTAATCTTAGAGAGAGAAAGTTATCTTTCTAGAGAGAGAAAGTGCAGGTGTATGTATTAG
>BQNB010141803.1:6071-17219 GCA_026074375.1 Tanacetum coccineum | reverse complement strand
CCATAGGTGTGCTTGCTGTCTTGACATCAGTAAAACTAAATTTCTTCAAAATCTCAGTCACATACTTGTTTTGACTGATAAAAATCCCATCTTCCTTCTGCTTTACTTGCAGTCCTAAAAAGATTATGAGTTCCCCATAGAACTCATTTAAAACTTCTTATGCATCATCTTCTCAAACTCTGTGCATAATGTCTTCTTTGTAGAGCCAAAAATGATATCATCTACATACACTTGAACTAACATAATATCACCTTTGTTCCTTCTGATAAACAAAGTCTTGTCTATCTTTCCTCTCTGAAACCCATTGTTCAATAAATAAGTTGACAAGGTTTCATACAAGCTCTGGGAGCTTGATTATAACAACCTATAATTTTCATCAATGTAATTTTCCATCTATTAAATTAGATGCAATGTAATATCCATCTATTATAAATATATCACCTTCTTACAGGGAAATTTTTTGCTTTATATCATAATCCAATGTAACTTGCATCTCTAAAGTAAACGAGCTCACGCAACCTCTATCAATGCCATCTATATCTATGTTTATATCATATAAACATCCTAATATGTCAAGTCTATATCCTAATATCATTTTTACCAAATACATTATCCATTTAACGTACTTTTCAAAATGTTATATCAAAACAAGCATTAAACGTTAACGTTTACGTCAAAACCCTAATTATATGTAATATATACATATAAAATGAATGTGTAAGCCTTAAAACATATGTACAAGTGTACAATGCATAATATTTGAATCATATTTTCCCTCCAAGTCAATGTACAACTCATTTAAGCTCAATGTACAAGTCAATAATACCTGAAAACCTAATTAGGTCATTTAAGCTTCTAAACCATGTTTAAACTTTACACCACTTTAACACAAGGTACAAGTACTTAATTCATGACTCCTAAACCCTAATCTATCCATAATCTTAACCCTAATCCATGTTTTAAAACCCTAAATCATAAAACAAAACCCTAAACCCTAATTTTACTTTCAACTAAAAACTAAACCCTAAACCTAAAACTAAGCCCTAAACCTTAATCCTAAGCCCTAATCTCAGTCCTAACACTAATCCTAAACCTTAATCTACCCTTAATCCTAACCTTAATCTACATTTTAAAACCCTAAACCCTAACCCAAAAGAAAAACCAACCCGACACCATTTTCTTTCCATTTTGACCCATTTTACACCCAAGCTAGCAACCAAGCACCTCAAGCAAGCACCCTAGCACCTCTATGACATCACAAGCAAGCAACCAAGTAGCTTACAAGCACCTCCATCACCTCCTTGTCTTCCTTTTCTTGCCGTGGCCACAAACACCCCTCCAACACTTCATATCTAGTTTCTAGCTTATAAGACATCAGATAGCCCTTAATACCAATCACCTAGCTTAGACACTTATCAAGCCCTTAGATGCTAAGAAAACTTGGCCACCAAGTGTTTTTACCCCTATATAAACCGAAACATACACCATATTTCATTTCATCCCACACATCTCATCTCATACCCTCAAATGGAATTCTAGCCTTCCATAGCAGCAATAGAAGATCAAGAGAAGTCCCTAAGCTCAGAATAGAAGCCAAGAATCAAGAAAAACGAAGCCTTGAAGTCGTTACTAGGCGTACGAACCCGAAAACCCCATTTCGACCCATTTTAGCTCAAGTAAGCCTAAGATCTTGTTCCATAAGCTTATATTATGTACAATAATGTTCATAATACTCTTAAGATCATATATGAACTCTTGTTTGAAGCTTTGAATCCTCAAACCCATGTGTTTTTGATAAAAACCCTAAAAATGACCCGTTTTGATTTTCTAGCTAACGGATCCTTTTTCTAAACTTTTGTTATGTTAAAACTTCTTATTTTAGCTTATACTAATAAGCTATAACCTGCAAATATCATTTGGAATCTTAAAATAACCTTGCATGGCTTTTTGGACTTGTTTTGCAAAAGTTTCCATGCATAGGGGTATATATCGTAACTTTCTGAAATTTATAACTAAAGGGGCTGAAAATGTCATTTTCTTAAAGTTATAACTATAAGGACCTATTTTGCCAAGTTTCAAAGTTAAAGGTTTAAATTATATATACTTTATATATAAAGGACTAAACTTGTAAAAGTTTATAAACCAGGGGTATATATTGCTAATTTTGAAAACTTATAAAAATATTATATTCTTTATATAATTTATAAAAATATAAATTTATTCTAGCTTTTCAGAAACTTAAAACTATATTCGTATCACATTACTAGGGAGCTTCATATAAGGGATTTCATTTTGGTTTGTTTGACAAAATTGCTGGATTTACGATTACAAGTGTCCTGGGCTCTCAAAACGTTTAGTACATGACCTCTGATGAGATGATGGCCCGATAGTGATAACAATATTTCCATAATAAATCCAGTCAAAGTGATATTTCATTATGACGAAGCTGTTACTTTCATTTCATATACTTTTGGCATCAATCAAATTTCCCTATACTATTAAGGTGAGTTCATAGCCTCACATTCAATCATTTAAATGTTTTCATAAACCCGCGAGGGGGATACATGCTATAAACCATGAATGCAAGTATTTTTTGTTATGTATTATTGATACTATTATTGCCTAAGTCCCTACTTTTGTCATTAAGTCCCCACTATCATGAAAGTTATCTTACTCGTCGGACACCACCCGGTAAGCGCGAATGCTGTGAATAGATCTATTTGGGACTGGACTCCCCGTTGGTGTACCTATACTGTCGGTAACCAATAGCACACATTTGAATAACTTTACGGGTGTTTTGGCAAAGATACCCGTTGGGGCAATTATTTGTGGTTATTGATTAACCTAAGGCTTCGGTGTCATGAGCTTAGGGTAATAATATTGTTTTCTATGATAATTGTACATGCATGCAATTATTACAAACTATGGGTGTATAACAACGTAACCCACTATTGAACTTGTATTCAAACTACTTTACTTAAACCTATGAATTTCACTCAACCTTTGTGTTGACTTTTTAGCATGTTTATCTTAGGTAATTGAGCAACTTAAGGCACGGAGTGGCACGGACTTGAAGATGGCTAAACTGTTATCATTCAAACTTTATGTTTTTAGATGTTGGGACCTCACTTTTTGTAAAAACTCTGATGAATAAATGAATGATAACTAAATTTTCCAAAAACGTCTCTTTACGATTCGTTTTCTATGATTATGACTGTTGTACTATGAAATAATACCCCAGATTAGCTTCCGCTGCTATATGTGTAAAAATGGGGGTGTTATAGATTGGTATCAAGAGCCACGGTTATAGAGAACAGGTTGTACATTAACTTTAACTAACTTTTCTTTTTTAGCCAAGAAAGTCTCAGTCCATACATTTCAGAATAGTAGTAAAGATACACAATATTATTTATTATATAAATAAACTTTATCGTTATTTTACTACTGGTTGTTACAGAACGTTGTTTATCCCACCATCTTATTTCCGGTATTGAGGATGCTTTTTCCTCCAACTTTCCAGACTTTATCTCGGCTTCTCCGGAGTATGTCCCAACTTCACCGGGAAAAACATATTCTAGCTCTTCAAACTCGTTTGGTGTAGTTCCAATAGCTTCACCAAACTCTTTCGCTCTTTCATGATGATCCCTACATGAAAGTTATGCAAGCATTCTTCTTAAAAAAATCTCCTATCCACTCCAACTATAATACCTCATTCATCAATGTTAATCTTAAGAATTCTTTTTCCAGAAGGATCTACTACCACCATGAAAACTTGGTTGTTCATCCTCACTCTACTTCTGCCCTACCTCAAGACTTTGAGATAGGAGAAAGCTCTCGTAAGACAAGTCTGGAACGTCACGAGGAGCAAATTGAGGAAATCTTGAATCATCTAGATGAACTTTCTCTCGACCGTATTGAATACATGGAAGACAAAATCGAAGGACTCGGAAAAGGTCGGGTGATTATCCAACAAGACTTTGACAATCTAGAAGCAGAACTCCAACAAGCTCGTGCTCAAATTTCTAAACTTCAGAAGAAGCAGATGGGAAATAACCGCAAAATTTCTCTGGCTCGCTTCAGAATTACTGATCTAGAACACATCGTCAACGATATCCAGATTCCTCATCAAGAAGATAAGGGAAGTCTTCTGAATGCCATCAATGAACTCAAGATCAGACAAGAAGGACCATTAGTACTATTAGATTAGATCTTAGTTATCTCATTTTATTAGAAACCTAGCCACGAGTTGTTTGGTTTTAAATAAAAACACTTGTAAATCTTGACTACGTATATAATACAAAGAGTTGGTTACATGATATAATACAATGGCAATCCCGTTATATACCTTGTTATTTCATAATACGAATATTCTCTTGCATCATCATTTACAGTCATCATCCATTTTGAATCATTACCCTGATTCTAAATAAATCTTAGATACTTATTTGATATGATTATCTTGATTTCGATATCATATTGTAAACAATGTTTATTTTTGCACTTTAATTATTTTAAGACTTGTGATATCATTCTTATTACATGTTGTCTTATGTTGATAGAATGCCTCCCAAAAGGACGTCAATATATGAAGCACCGGCCATGACTCAAGTTGCCATTAAGAAACTAGTTGCTAACTAGGGTCAATTGCGGCTCTGGAGCAACAAGCTGTAACAATGGCATGTAATAACTTAATCCCAACAGGAACACCGGACCTACTAGAACTCCTGTAGCAAAAAATGGGAAACTATAAAGAATTCATAAGCTGTCAACCTTTCTACTTCAATGGTACGGAAGGAGCAGTTGGCCTCATTTGTTGGTTTGAATGAACCGAATCAGTATTCTCTTGAAGCAATGTGCCAGGATAAACAAAGTAACATTTGCTATGGGGGGGGGGTGGATACCCATTACTGATGATGCCTTGTCCTGGTGGAATGCATACGCCCAACCTACGGGAGTAGATCAAGCCAATCAAATCACCTGGACTGAGTTAAAGAGGCAATTGACAAACAAATATTGTCCTCGAACTGAAGTCAGAAAGATGGAAAATGAACTTACAATCTGACTGTAAAGGGAAATGATCTCAAACCTTACGTTAGAAGATTCTAAGAATTAGCAGTTCTATGCCTGAACATGGTACCAAACACCGAAAAACTCCTAGAAGCCTTCATCGGAAGGTTACCTAGAAGTATTGAAGGAAATGTTACCGCCTCTAAACCTTAAATTTAGAAGAAGCCATTACTAGGCCCAAAGCAATGGTCAGGTAACAAAGCACACTCCGGTACAAGTATCAAGTGATCATAAACGAAAGTTTGACAACAGAAGAACTTTCAACAATAACAATAACAATTACCGTAACAACAACAACTACCGTAACACCAACACCAACAACTACTACAATAATCACCAACCACAACAGAGCCGAAGGCAAGAAGCTGCCAAGGCTTATGCTGCCACTCCTGCTGAGAAAAATAGGTATGCCGAAAACCTTCCATTATGTAGAAAATGTGATCTTCATCACACCGGACCTTGTACTGTTAAGTGTAATACTTGCAACAAGGTGGGCCATTTGACCAAGAACTGCCAAAACAAGAGGCCAGCCACTGGAAGTAATCAACTACCAGTGACAGTTATTTGTCATGCCTGTGGAGAAAAAGGGCATTATACAAATCAGTTCCGAAAGACCAACATCAATGCCCAGGGAAGAGCCTACATGCTAAGGGATAGGAAAGCTCATCAAGAACCGAACGTAGTTACAGGTATGTTTCTCCTAAACCAGCATTTAGCTAGAGTATTATTTGATTCCTGAGCTGATAAAAGCTTCATATCCACATCTCTTGCTTCTATGCTAAATATCCCGCCTATTACAATAGATACCTTTTACGATATCGAAATGGCTGACGGAAACCTAGTAAGCACAAACACCGTTATCCAGGGTTGCACCCTAACTTTGTTAAATCAACCTTTCGAAATTGATCTCATGCCAATTAAACTTGGTAGTTTCGACGTTGTCATTGGTATGGATTGGTTATCCAAGTATCATGCCAGAATTATCTATGACAAGAAAGTCTTCCTATTGACGATGAAACTTTTATCATTCGAGGTGACCGAAGTAAGACCCGACTAAATCTCATATCTTGTATAAAAACCGAACGATACATATCCTGAGGTTGTTAAGTTTTCATGATCCAAGTAATGGAGAAGAAGAAGTCAGACGAAAAGAGATTAGAAGATATTCCCGTAGTTAG
This sequence comes from Tanacetum coccineum, assembly GCA_026074375.1. NCBI lineage: Eukaryota > Viridiplantae > Streptophyta > Magnoliopsida > Asterales > Asteraceae > Tanacetum > Tanacetum coccineum. The sequence continues at coordinate 10,974 of BQNB010141803.1, read as the reverse complement.
AGAATTCCCAGAAGTTTTTCCTGAAGATCTACCTGGCCTCCCTCTCGTTCGCCAAGTAGAATTCCAAATCGATCTAATTCCAGGAGCAACGCCTGTAGCCCGCTCACCCTATAGATTAGCTCCTTCAGAAATGCAGGAACTATCTAATCAACTTCAAGAATTGTCAGACCTAGGTTTTATACGACCAAGTACTTCACCCTGGGGAGCTCCTGTCTTATTTGTTAAAAAGAAAGACGAATCCTTCAGAATGTGTATCGATTATCAGAAGTTGAATAAACTTACTGTAAAGAATCGTTACCCAGAATCGATGACTTATTCGACCAACTTTAAGGTTCGAGTGTCTACTCAAAAGTTGACCTAAGATCAGGTTATCATCAACTGAGAGTGAGGGATGAAGATATTCCTAAGACTGCTTTCAGAACAAGATACGGACACTATGAATTTCAAGTGATGCCATTTGGTTTAACTAACGCACCTGTTGTATTCATGGATCTCATGAATCGTGTGTGTAAACCATACTTGGATAAATTTGTGATAGTGTTCATCGATGATATTCTCATCTACTCTCGTAACGAAGAAGAACACGCAAATCATCTAAGAATAATCCTAGAATTACTCAAGAAAGAGAAGTTGTATGCCAAGTTCTCCAAATGTGATTTCTGGATTCGTATCGTGCAATTTCTTGGACACCTAATTGATAGTCAAGGACTTCATGTTGACCCCGCCAAGATTGAAGCAGTTAAGAATTAGGCATCTCCCACTACACCCACGGAAGTTCGTCAATTCTTAGGACTTGCCGGCTATTATCGGAGATTTATCAAAGATTTTTCAAAGATTGCAAAATCTTTGACTGAATTAACCCAGAAAAACAAGAAGTATATCTGGGGCGAAGACCAAGAATCGGCTTTTCAACTGCTAAAACAGAAGCTATGTGAAGCTCCAATCTTAGCATTACCCGAAGGAAATGACGATTTTGTTGTCTACTGTGATGCATCCCATCAAGGTCTGGGAGCAGTGTTAATGCAAAGAGAGAAGGTTATTGCATATGCATCCCGACAACTTAAGCCTAATGAAGAAAACTATACCACTCATGATCTCGAATTAGGAGCAGTAGTGTTCGCTCTTAAAATTTGGAGACACTATCTGTATGGCACCAAATGTACTGTGTTCACTGATCATAAAAGTCTTCAGCACATCCTTGATCAAAAAGAGTTGAACATGAGACAACGCCGTTGGTTAGAATTGCTTGCAGATTATGATTGTGAGATTCGTTATCACCCTGGAAAGGCAAATGTCGTAGCAGATGCCTTAAGCCGAAAGGAACGAATCAAACCACTCCGAATCAGATCATTGATCATGACTCTTCACCCAAAATTACCAACTCAAATCCTCGAAGCTCAAACCGAAGCAATCAAGGAAGAAAACATCAAAGCCGAAAACCTACGAGGGATGGACAAATCATTTGAAATTCGTCCTGATGGAACTCGTTGTATCAAAAATCGAAGTTGGCTACCACTTTTTGGTGGTTTGAGAGACTTAATCATGCATGAGTCTCATAAATCGAAGTATTCCATTCACCCAGGTTCTGACAAAATGTACCAGGATCTAAAGAAACTCTATTGGTGGCCTAACATAAAGGCAATCATCGCGGAATATGTTGGCAAATGTTTAACATATTCTAGAGTTAAGGCAGAATGTTAGAAGCCACCCGGCTTACTGGTACAACCAGAGATTCCTATGTGGAAATGGGAAAGAATAACAATGGACTTCTTTACAAAAATTCCCAAAAAATCAAAAGGACATGACACAATTTGGGTCATTGTCGATCGCCTTACAAAATCCGCACATTTCATACCTACTCGAGAGACAGATAGTATGGAAACCTTACCAGGTTGTACATCAAAGAAATAGTCTCCCGGCATGGTGTTCCAATATCCATCATCTCGGATCATGACAGTCATTTCATATCCAAATTCTAGCAATCACTATAAAGTGCCTTGGGTACTCAATTAGACATGAGTACGGCATATCATCCCAAAACCGATAGATAATGTGAAAGAACCATCCAAACACTCAAAAATATGCTTCGAGCCTGTGTCATAGACTTTGGAAAAGGATGGGAAAGACACTTACCATTGGTGGAATTCTCGTACAATAACAGTTATCATGCCGGTATTAAGGCAGTACCGTTTGAAGCACTCTATGGTTGAAAGTGCAAATCACCTGTTTGCTGGGCCGAAGTTGGAGATTTTCAACTTACAGGACCAGAAATAATCCATGAAACCACCGAGAAGATAGTGCAAATTCGACAACACTTGCAAGCTGCAAGATATCGATAAAGAAGTTATGCCAATATAAGACGGGAGCCTTTAGAATTTCAAGTTAGAGATCGTATTATGTTGAAAGTATCACCTCGTAAAGGAATAATCCGATTTGGAAAACGAGGAAAGCTTAATCCCCGGTACATTTGACCATTCAAAATCCTTGAACGGATTGGTCTAGTGGCATACAAACTAGAGCTTCCTGAAGAGCTCAGGAATGTCCACAATACTTTCCACGTTTCTAATCTAAAGAAATTATTATCTGACGAATCCCTTGTCATTCCAATGAAAGAGCTTCGGCTTGATGACAAACTTAACTTTATGGAAGAACCAGTGGAGATTATGGATCGAGAAGTCAAGCAACTGAAACAAAGTCGTATTCCTATAGTCAAAGTAAGATGGAACTCTAAAAGAGGACCATAATTTACATGGGAATGCGAAGATCAAATTCATGCCAAGTATCCACATCTGTTTTCAAACATTACTCCGGCATCCAACTAAATATCGGGACGAGATTTATTTTAAGGGAGGGAGACTATAAATACCCGTAATTTTCATCAATGTAATTTTCCATCTTTTAAATTAGATGCAATGTAATATCCATCTATTATAAATATATCACCTTCTTACATGGAATTATTTTGCTTTATCTCATTATGTAACATAACTTGCATCTCTAAAGTAAATGAGCTCACGCAACCTCTATCAATGCGATCTATATCTATGTTTATATTATGTAAACATCCTAATATGTCAAGTCTATATCCTAATATCATTTTTACCAAGTACATTATCAATTTAACGTACTTTTCAAAATGTTATTTCAAAACAAGCATTAAACGTTAACGGTTACATCAAAACCCTAATAATATGTAATATATACATATAAAAATGAATGTGTAAGCCTTCAAACATATGTACAAGTGTACAATGCATAATATTTGAATCATATTTTTCCTCCAAGTCAATGTACAACTCATTTAAGCTTAATGTACAAGTGAATAATGCCTAAAAACCTAATTAGGTCATTTAAGATTCTAAACCATGTTTAAACTTTATACCACTTTAGCACACAATACAAGTACTTAATTCATGACTTCTAAACCCTAATCTATCCCTAATCTTAACCCTAATCTATGTTTTAAAACCCTAAACCCTAAATGAAACCCTAAAAACCCTAATTTCTTTTTAAAACCCTAAACCTTAAAACTAAACCCTAAAACTTAATCCTAAGCCCTAATACCTAATCCTAAACCCTAAACCTTAATCCTAACACTAATTCTACACCTTAATATATCCTAAACCCTAACCCTAACTAGAAACTAAAACCCTAAACCTTAACCTGAAATAAAATGAACCCGACACCCTTTTCTTTCATTTTGACATACTTTTAAGCAACAATGCACCTCAAGTACCTCAAACATCTCTATGACATCACCAAGCAAGCAACCAAGTAGCTTACAAGCACCTTACAAGTTGCTTGATCACCTCCTTGTTTCCATTTCAGCTGTGGCCTCCAAATACCTTTCCAACACTTCATAGCTAGTTTCTAGCTTATAATACTCATCCTACTAGCCCCTCTTTGTCACCTTAACTAGCCTAGACACTTATCAATCCCTTAAATAACAAGAAAACTTAAGAACTAATGGTTTTGAGCCTATATATAGCCAAACTCCATACACCTTTCATTTCATCCCACACATCTTATCTCATACCCTCAAATGGAATTCTAGTCTTCCATAGCAGCAATAGAAGAAGATCAATAGAAGTCCTTAAGCTCAGAATAGAAGCCAAGAATCAAGAAAAATGAAGTCTTGAAGTCGTTACTAGGTGTACGAACCCGAAAACCCTATTTCGACCCATTTTAGCTCAAGTAAGCCTAATATCTTGTTCCATAAACTTATATTCTGTACAATTATGTTCATAATACTCTTAATATCATATATGAACTCTTGTTTGAAGCTTTGAATCCTCAAACCCATGTGTTTTTGATAAAAACCCTAAAAATGACCCGTTTTGATTTTCTAGCTAACGGTTCCTTTTTCTAAACTTTTGTTACATTAAAACTTCTTATTTTAGCTTATACTAATAAGCTATAACTTGCAAATATCATTTGGAATCTTAAAATAACCTTGCATGGCTTTTTGGACTTTTTTGCAAAAGTTTTCATGCATAGGGGTATATATCGTAACTTTCTGAAATTTATAACTAAAGGGGCTGAAAATGTCATTTTATTAAAGTTATAACTATAAAGACCTATTTTTTCAAGTTTCAAAGTTAAAGGTTTTAATTATATTTACTTTATATATAAAGGACTAAACTTGTAAAAGTTTATAAACCAGGGGTATATATTGCCAATTTTGCAAACTTATAAAATATTACATTTTTATATCAATTTTAAAAATATATATAAATTATTCTAGCTTTTGAAGAAACTTAAAACTATAATGTATCACATTATTAGGGAGCTTCATGTAAGGGGTTTCATTTGGGTATACGTTTTGACGAGTTTGCTGGATTTATGATTTAAAGTGTCAAGGCTCCTCAAACGTTTACTACATGACCTCTGAATTATGATGGCC
>BQNB010141802.1:0-17219 GCA_026074375.1 Tanacetum coccineum | reverse complement strand
TTTTATTTTTAGAGTCGAAGTAATCCTTGTCTCACAATTGTCGTTTTTCAAAACTTTATTTTTCTTATTCTTCTTATTTTTTTTAATTTATTTCGTTGTTATTTTGTTTAGGTGATAAACGTGCCTCGAGCAACAGTTGGTGATACCTCTCTTACCCGTTCTTACATTCCCAAAGTATCCCAAACTCTCAGTATTTCTCCTACTATCGCCCACTTCTACAAACCTATCGAAGATTGATGCATTGATTAGGGTAGAGTTGTTGATCAACTTTAATACACATCTGATCACATTGATCGTTGTTTTTCTAACATACGTCTCAATTGCCTTTACGAAATTAATGAGCCAATTGTCCCTGTTTTATTTTGGACTTTTATAGTCAAGTCCCCCCTTAAAATTAAGGGGACCGGCCGTGTTAATATGGGCGACCCCCTTATATTTAAGGGGACCGGCCATTAAAATCGCTAAACAGCCCATTTCTTTTGCAAAACACAATACCAAACACCCATTTTCATCTTTCCCTCTCTCTTTGCTACTGTGTGACGAACACACACACTCTAAAACTGAAGGACCATATCATATCGACCTTCCTACTCCTAAAGAAATTCATCAATTTCTTCAATTTTAACGTGTTGACCCTAACCGCAAAATCAGACACAAAAACATTATTCTTTCACCAAATCAAGTTCTAACCAAAGAACTTAGACAAGACTTGAAAAGATGGAACGAACTTATTTATGAGAATGTGTTTGGATTAGGAGGACACCAGGACCATCTCCCGGCTTGCCTTGCTCATATATTATATTGTATCCTAGTCGAGCAACAATATAATCTTGCCTATTTCTTTGTCAAAAGAATTGAAAGTGCACGAGCAACTCCTAAAGCCCATCTTCCTTATGGTTTGTTCTTGACATGTCTCTTTTGACATGTCATGAAACACTACCCTCATCTTGACAATGACATCTACGATGTCGTTGAACGAGTCATGCGTCCATTTGCTCTAAGACAAGCCCGTCGACCTCGAAGTGATCGTGGAAAAGCCCGTCACTCTGTCTCATCAACCTCCGCCCATCATAACCGTGGATCTTCATCTCACCAAGGAGATGATGATGAGGATGATGGTGCTTCTCGTGCTAGTACCCCATATCCTACTACTTACCTAAACTCTCTCGAACCTCTCGATTACTAACCATACGAAATTCCCACTTCTTCTGAACAAAATGATGATCTTCTCTTCGAGCGTCAAACAGACTTGCTCAATCAAACACAACAAATGCATAAGGAACTTAGAGGTGGATTCAAATCGTTTAATAAGGCATTACGAGGAGTCTTCAGAAAGAAAAAGAAATGAAGACGTTGAAGGATGATTAACTTAGTAGAATAATCTGTTTAGGACTTTATGTGAACTTATGTTTATGTTTAATTAATTGTGTGATGACAACCCGACTTAGTCGGATGAACTTGAACTTGTTTAGCTTACTTAGGACCTTTAATCTCTATGAATTATTAGTGTGCTCTTATAATTATGCATTTTTATTTTATTTGTTGCAAACATACATGATATACTTGATTTCATGCATATATTTACATGGGACTTGCTGCAAATTGACCACCAAAACACAACCTTTCTCACAAATTTTTGGTCGTCTGAAAAACACCAGATGGGCGGCCTCCTTAATTCATAAGGGCGGTTCCCCTTAAAGATAAGGGGGCCGGCCATTAATTAAGGGGACCGGCCATCTGATTCATGGATTTTACTGTTTCTTTTTGCTTTTTGACTCTCTTTTATCTAGCTTCAGCTATCTTTACCCAAAAAACTCGAACATATTTTGGAAATTCTTAAACCAATTCAAATCCATTCCATTTCTAAACCTTTTTCATCCAATAAATTCCCTCCAAATGATCACCAAATCTCATCATCTTTTCTTTTTCTTTCAACACCATAACCACATGGCATCACTAGTAGCTCCATTTTCAAAGCTTCCAAAAGACCAAAAATTAACATCATTCCACGAAAAAAATTGTTTGTGGATTTAACTCATGATGACACTAAAACCCCATCACTCGAACATCAAATCTCATCCCCTAGTGCTCCTAATGCACCTTCAAAAACACCATCAACCAAAGGTACTTCCTCATCCTCCATTGACTACACACCCAAATCACCAACATCATCCACATCACCATCAACCAATGGTTACTTAAACTCACCAACATCTCCTCCTCCAAGAGTTCCTTCACCACCTCCAAATCAAGAAAATACATTAATGGACATCACTCTTACCCCTTCACCAATTACTCCACTTGATGTCCAATTTAATACCCCATAACCTTTTCCACCTATCTTTGGTCATCCTATACCTCGAAACCTTCTTGAGGCACATGAAGACTCATGTTTGTGTTGCATTCACAACCATACTCTTATCTTTGGATTGAGAGATGAACTCCAATACATATTTTCTTACATAGAACACATGCTTTTCACATCTCCACACTCCAATTCACAACCACCACCAACCCCCAAGAATTTTTTTTTTTCCCCCCCAAATTTTTTCACAAACTAAACATACACCATGTTTAGCCATTTTCAAATAATTGTCATCCAAACCTTTTGCAAGCAAGTTCTATGGAATTACAGGAATGATAGGATCTTTGTAGTTTAATTTAATATATGTTGTACTAATATGTTTCAAGCATATTACTTCTATTTGATGTATGCATGATTGTGTTTTATACACAATTTTTATGTTTAATGAATGCTTCTTAGTCTTATATTTTTTTATATGCACTTGTTTTCTTTTTGGTTGGTCGAATTTTTCATATCCATAAAAGTTAAGCCTAGTTGATATATATTTGTGATTATTAGTTTACACAAATAACTTGACACTTGTTAAGCATTATCAACATATTTTTATATTTTTTCTCTCTTTGCTCTATATGTTAGAAATATTAGTGTGGTTCTTCTAACTTGTTTTGTAGCAAAGTTATCAATAGCTCGATTCCTTGGTGCCCTCGAACGAGGGGGAGTACACATCAAGGGGAAGCGTTCATCCCATCGACTTTTCACATATTCATCGATGAAGCCTTTTTAATTCTACAAAAAAGGAGAGAAATGGAAATAAAACTCACTAAATACTTGTTTAAATATAATTTTACATTTAATGACTTTAGATTTTAGTATTTCATAAAAAAGGGGGGAGATTGTTGATAGAATTAATGCTAAAAAAAACGTTATTAATATTTTTTGACCTCTCTACGTTTTGATAATCACAAAATGTAAAAACGATTATTAAAAAAATTATTTGTAAACCAAGTTGTTAGTAAGTAAATTTTTATTTGAAAATTTAATCACTTAAGGTTATGAATAATCATATGCTTAATGAATTTCATGATCCAAAGAGTTTTTATTTATCATCACCATTTTTTATAAAATGTCTCAAACATTTTTATACTTTTACAAAACTATTTTTAGATTTTAAAAGAAATGTTTATTCAAATAAATATTTGGGAATTCAAATTTTCTACCTAAAAACGGCAAGAAATGTTCCAGAAAACCCTCCCCAGAAGTAGAACAAAAAAAGGAAGGTTTTGAGGGATGGGCGCCCCCCTTAATTTATAAGGTGCGGTCCCCTTTAATAATAAGGGGACCGACACCCATATATTTAAGGGAGAAACCAGTCAAAAAGCAAGCTCAGTTTGCCTATAAATACTGGACTATTCCCCACTGTTTTTCTCAACTTTTGCACACACTTTCTTTCTGTTCTAAATCAGTTTATACTCTCCTTTCATTCCATTTGATAATTTAATCATAAAGCTTTGTTTCTAAGTGATCCAAGCTTATATCCTCAAGTGCAAGAGATGAATACTTCTTATCATCAAGTCAAGAAGTGTTATAGTATAGTTGGCATAGTTGTGTAGTTGTGTTATATCTTGTAAATCATTTGTGTATATTATGAAGGTGTGTATTGTAGTTGTGTATAATAGTTAGATTATTGTGATTATTATAAGTATCGTTAGATCTGGGTGATCTTTTTGAGTAGTGTTAGATTGGTGTGATCGTAGTAGTGTCTAGGCATAGTGAAGTTGTGAAGCATAGTGAAGTTGTGAAGCGAAGTGAAGTAGTGAAGTGAAGAGAAGTCGTGAAGTGATGCAAAGTTGTGATAGATTGGTTCTAGCTAGGATTAGAACTCGACATTTCGCTTAGTGTCAGAAATTGGTGTAAGTAACATTGTGTACGGTTTTCTCTGCCTAAAGGGAGTTTGTTGACATAGTGAAGAGAACTCTCGAGTTTGGTGCCCGGGGAGTAGAGTAGGGCAAAGAGGTGCTTCGTTACCGAAACACTATAAATCCTTGTGTTGTGGTTTGATCTTTCTAACACTTATCTCTTGTCTTTAATATTTACTTGTTATTTACTTACTTACTTGTATTGGTAAATTGTACACACATTGAGATAACACAAAGTCGAATATAATTTTTTATAAACAAACATATTTTTTAATTAAAAAGCGGTAAACTATTCAACCCCCCTTTTAGTTTTCCACACAAACTTATCAACTTTTATAAGCACATTTTCAATTATTCCCATTGGGTACTGGATTGACCTATCCGTAAGTTCTAAGCTCATTCTAGTAGGCTTGGGTTCTCCTAGACCTATTTTTTTGTACATCATATACGGCATCAAACTTATGCTAGCTTATAGGTCTGCTAACACATTGTCAATATGCAATTGCCCAATGTCACAAGGAATAGTAAAACTCCCTGGGTCTTTTTCCTTTGATGGCAGCTTGTTTAACAATACGGCTGAGCACCTTTCGTTCATAGTAATGGTACATGCTTCTTTAAGTTTGGCCTTATTCGTTAGCAAACCTTTCAAAAATTTGGCGTACTTTGGCATTTGAGCAAGGGCTTCGATGAAGGGCAAATTGATGTGTAGTTGCTTCAGATTTTCTAAGAACCTTTTTTGCTGAGCCTCTTCTCTTTCTTTCTTCAACCTTTAGGGAAAGGAATCGACGATGTTTGTACCTCAATTGATGGTTGAAAAACTGGTTCGTTGTTTTTCTGATGTTGAATTTCGACAAGGACTTCCTTTGGTTCAACGGGCTTGTCGTGATTTATCACTAGAGGTTCTTCAGTATGCATGTTGGTGTTGTCGTTTTGAATATATTGAGTTGTTGTTTTTCCACCTCTAGTAGTTACTCCTTTAACTTTATAATTCGATGTTGGAGCATTATCGATCACCCTTAACAATTCGTGTACCTTAAACCTGAGCTCACTTATTGAGTTGTTCCTTTCTTTAAACAAGAGCTCGTTGGTTGTTTTGAATTCGTTGATGAATGCTCTCATCTCCTCATGTTCTCGTTTTCCCTCATCAATAAATTTGTATAACATTTCTTCCATCGTTAATTTTCTTTCAGGATATGTAAAGTGATATGGACGAAGCCCGAATGATGTTCCTGAAAAGAAAGACATGATTTAAAGTAAAACTATTTTAGAAAAATGAACTTGCAAAGATACAGGGAACCGTAGTCAATACGCCGTATACAATTGATTGGATATGTCGTATTGCTAAGCAGAATGAATACACTGTATTGGCCAAGAAAATTAGATACGCCGTATTCAATGGAATTGGATACGCCGTATCGAGTTATTGACCAGAACAATGTATAGAAATCAATTTAAAAACACACAAACAATTAATCAAACAATACAAGAAATGCTAATTATTCTAAATTACGCTAATCCTAAGGGATAGATCTAATCTAATGCCAATAACCAAAATATCAAATAAAATTTAAGATTAAAATTTCACTCCCAGGTAACGGCGTAAAAAACATGATTGTGCTGCAGTGTAGGTGTATTTTATGATAGTTTAAGTTTTAAATTTATATTTTGCCTACTTTATCTAAAACAACACTTTAACGGGCATTGTTCCCGGTCAAATGGAGTTTCGTGGTAAGTAGGGTGTCGATCACTAAGAGCGAGAACTAATCTTTTATTTTATCAATATTTTTGTTAATTAAACTAAGTTAATTTAAACTACGTTAATTCTATTCTATGCTAAACCTATGCTAAACCTATGTTAATCCTAATTCTAACGGATAAAGGGGGGGTTTTCAGCCTGAGAGTCTGGCATAGGTTTTGTGGTGACTTAGATCTACTTAAGACACAATAACACACGCAAGCGGATAAACAAAAGATAGAAGAGCAGTCTAGCCAAATATAAGAAAACCTGTATTAACCATTATTAATCCAATTAGAACGTTGGTTTGTTTATTTAGTGCAATGAATACTTATCTTGAGGCGGCATATCATTCTTAAGACTTAGGCGTTACTTCTTCCTAAGACCTAGATACGTAGAATTCTGTTACAATTAAACACATCCGCATAAAGCATCCTATTTGCTGATTATAATCTATCTTAGGGGTCAAAGCAATGGTGATCTTGTTAATCCCTAGCTCATGGAGACTTACCCCATTACTGCTTAGGATTTTCATTATACTAGTAGTCCGTATGGGACAAGTCTTTACCAATTGATTAAGCAACGTACTCGGTTGATCCCAAGGGGTCACTACGGTACAAACTAGGCTACTAATCTAAAGGCAAAGATAGGTCATTATTGTGATCCTATTGGTCTAGATATATAAATCACTCAACCCCATATGGAGAGCATCCCGACCATTCTAGCCTAAACATGGTCCGTATCACTAGATCCCGTTGAATGATTGTAGGTCACATTACAAAAGCACGTAAACAAGTATAAATTGATAAACATAAACAAGCAATCAACGATAAATTAAGCATTCGATATAAACAAACTGTTGGGAAATATATTGTAAAAGACTTAATACTGATAGTATAACAGTTAAGTCTGGTAGTATTAGTTAGTTCTGGCAGTACTAAGTTAAGTCTGACAGTACTAAGTTAAGTCTGGCAGTACTATAGTTAGTACTGGTAGAGTGGCAGTACTATAGTTAGTACTGGTAAAGTGGCAGTACTATAGTTAGTACTGGTCGTATGTAGTTAAGTCTGTTTATGTAACAGAATAGAAAGTAAATAGTTATCTTAGTAGATTTTTTAGGAGGATATCTTAGGAAAGGATAGTATTAACCTTTAATGTTTTGTAAGCTGCTAGGGTTTTCCTTGGTGTATAAAAGGAACCCTACGGCATAGAGTTTCATATATGTAATAGAAGCATTGAAGCTTAATAGAAATCAATAGCAAAATTAGTATTATTGTTCTTCTTAATTCTTGTGTTAAGATTCCGCATTAACACTTGATATTCATAGTCAGTGTCTCTCACATAGTTGATTTGGATTTATTCAAGTTAGCTATTGTCTTACAAAGGCTATATAGATCCAAGACCAAGGACCTACAAGTGGTATCAGAGCCAATAGAGGGACTCTGAATAAGAAGAATCACAAGATCACAAACAAACACTCTCCTACAATTCTTTACAAAATGTCTCAACCTGCTAATGATGAGTTCTCACAACATCTCAGTGATGATGAAGAATCAAACCATGAAGATGCATCAGACACTGGTGCTGCACCTAAACAAAAACAACAGGTGATTCCTCAAACAACTGCTATCTCAAATATCAAACTCCCAATTCTGAAGAAGGAGGAGTATGATATATGGGCTATGGAGATGGAGCATTACCTTGAGTACATTGACAATGATGCTTGGAAGGTAATTCAGAATGGAAACTCCAAGAAGAGAATTTCAACTGGAAAGGATGGTGTTATTCGAATACTTCCACCAGTAACTGCTGCAGAAATTCAAGCTGTTGAAAAGGAAAGGAAAGCTAAGAATATCTTGTTGATGGCAATTCCCAAGAACATTATGAGAAGATTTCATGGTATGGATATGCAAAAGAATTATGGGAAGCCATATGAACTAGGTTTGGTGGTAAGCAAATTCAAGAAAATGCAAGACAGGACTGTTTTCAAACAACATTTTGAAAAGATTTACAATATCTAGTCAGAAGGGTTATAAAGGGATATGACAAATTCCAACAAGTACTTTCTTAGTTGGAACGCTCATGGTGCTGAAGTATCAAAATGAGGGATGCATAATTATCAGTTTCTCAGGTCTGTGCCCTCCCCTAACCAGAGTGGTTGATACTTTATTTATTGATGATTTGTAATTAACCATTGGCTTTTAGAGCAAGGAAATCCAAGGTGCCTCAAAAACATCTTCAAGTGCTCTAAATGTTGCTTTTGTTTCATAAAGCAAAAAAGCTTAGCGAGCACTAATAAGGTTAAGTCTGGTTTTACTGGTGCCTACAGTACTTGCACTCCTTCTACTTCTTCAACCAATATTCCTGAAAAAGAAGTTCTTGCTGGTTTTGCTGATGAAGTTATTTATTCCCTCTTTGCCAAACAATCAGAAGACTAGGACTTGCTTCATGAATACCTGGAACAAATTGATGACTTGGGCATTGAAGAGATGGACATAAACTGGCAGATAGCAATGATTGCTATTCGAATGAAGAAGTTTTATAAGAAATACTAGAAGGAGGGTTCGTTGGATGGAAAAAATTAATATCTAGTTGGTTTCGACAAAAGAAGCTGAATGCTTCAAATTGTCACAAAACCAATGGTCATTTTTGCTAGGGAATGTACAGCAAAGGGGACACATGATGGAAAGAAGAAGAGAGACTCATTTTATCAACACCAAGAAGCTGGAAAGCAAGAGAAGAATCAGATGGGCTTGCTGAAGATGAAGAGACAAATCATGCACTTTATGGCAATCAGCTCAAGTGTGAGTATCTTTTATGTTACTAAAACTGCATTTGATTCCATACAATACCCTTAAAACACTATATGATTGACAAATGAATCGTTGTAGGTGATAAGAAGCACAATACTTGCATATATTCAAGCTGTAAGAACTAGAGAAGCTCAACTTGTTTCTTTTCAATAAACAACAACTTTCTCTAAATAAAAAGCTTACATTTCAGGCAAATGTATGAAATATATGGAAAAGATGAAAAGTTAAAAGATATAAGGAGATTGGAATGAATAGCTGTAAAAGAAAGTAACAATTGCAGAAAGAAAACATTTAGATTCATGGAAGGGACTCTTCTAGAATCGTTGAAGATTAATTAATTTCTGCATGAGTTCGAAGACAGTAAAGTTGGATTGCTAGGGGTTGCAATACAATCAAAAAAATGAGGTTCAAAGTTATGAGGGGAAGAAATGAATTTTTCTGTTTTTTAAATTTTTCAAAGTGGGATTCAGTTGGAAAACCTTTGTACAGTAGATTTACAAAGACTAATGATTTTAAAGGTGTTCCACATCCCTTAAGTGGAGATTATACTCCTACACCACAAGAAGAAATTGATGAGTCTTTATATGTTTATGGTAAAAAGGGACCTCAAGAGCCTGAACCAAATGTATCAGATGATAGATCCAGTGAATATTCTACCTGTCAATCTAATGACAGTGCAGGATCTATTGGAACTTCCTCTGAACATTCTGTTGATCCTGAATCTGAGATTTCAAGTGTTCCTCCAGAAGTGTATATGTCTACACCTAAAACAACAAATGAAAAAGGTGTGTCTGATCCAAAATCAAAAGAGTTAACTATTAAATTTAAAAGCGAACGCGTACGAGAAAAAAATAATTAGTGAATTTAATAACGTCGTACATTGATCAAAAGTACGGATTGTTACAACAGGTACTTCACAAACACCAAATTCAAATGCTTCAGAGGAAAAAGATGAGGATGTAGAGCTTATTGTTGTGCCTTCAGCTGTAAAGATTACTGAAGAAAAAGTTGAATCAAGGACATCTTCCAAAAATTCAAAGAAAGAGGAGATCTTGACAGAACCTCAACAAGAGAAGAAGGCTTTCTCTACTGACACTTCAGAAGATAATCCTAAGATTCTAGCTTTTAGAAGAGAGTTGGAAGAAATCACCCTAAAGCATTTAGGGATAGTACCTGAAAACAACTCTACCGGTACTCCTTCAGTTAATACTGGTAGTCAGACAGTTAATACTGGTAGGCTTAATCATGATGATTCACCTATGCCAGAGCTCAAAATCTTTCACAAGTCTGAGACAGGAATTTTTGATGAGGCATCTTATGATGAAGAGGGCGTGATAACTAATTTCAACAGCCTACCAACAGAAATTGAAGTCAGTCCTACTCCTACACTTAGGATTCACAATATTCACCCGAAAAGTCAAATCCTTGGTGATCCTAAGTCAGTTGTGCAAACTAGAAGCAAAGTGCAACAAAAATCAGGAGCTCATGCACTTTTTAGCTTTATTCAAAAGCAGCAAAGAAATAATCATAAAGTTCAACATCATTGTCTATTTGCCTGTTTTCTATCTCAGGAAGAACCTAAAAAGATTTCTGAAGCTCTACAAGATGAAGATTGGGTTCAAGCCATGCAAGAGGAGTTGTTACAATTTAAGCTGCAACAAGTATGGGTGCTTGTAGATCTACCTCACGGAATGAAGGTGATTGGTACTAAATGGGTCTACAAAAATAAAAGAGATGAAAGAGGAGTGGTTGTCAGAAACAAGGCAAGATTGGTGGCCCAAGGGTACACGCAGGAAGAAGGTATTGACTATGATGAGGTTTTTGCTCCTGTGGCAAAGGCTACATATATGGTAAAGGAAAAATAAGAGTTGGTAATTTAGATTTTGACAGTTTGTCTTTTGTAAAAGAATTAGGCCATTTTAACATTTTCTCAATATCACAAATATGTGATAAGCAGCACAAGGTTCTTTTTACTAAAACTGAATGTCTTGTTGTGTCTTTTGACTTTAAGATGCCTGATGAAAATTAGGTACTTCTAAAGGTCCATAGACATCACAATATGTATAGTTTTGATATGAGGACACCTACACCTGCTAAAAGTTTTGCTTGTTTGATTGCTAAAGCCACATCTAATAAATCTAGAATGTGGCACAGGAGGTTAGGTCATATCAATTTTAAAAACCTAAACAAACTTATAAAGGGAAACCTTGTAAGAGGTCTACCTTCCAAGGTTTTCAGAAATAACCATACATGTGTTTCTTGTCATAAAGAAAAGCAACACAAGGCCTCCTACAAGGCTAAATTAGAAAGATTAATCACTGAGCTATTACACACCTTGCATATGGATCTTTTTTGACCTACTTTTGTAAAAAGCATTAATCATGCAAGTTATTGCCTTGTAATTACTAATGATTATACCATATTTAGTTGGGTATTCTTTTTGGCCTCTAAGGATGAAACTAGTGGCATTCTTCAGAACTTCATTAGGCAGATTGAAAACCAACTTAATCATAGGGTTAAAATCATTAGATCAAATAATGACACTGAATTTAAGAATAGAGATATGCTTGAATTTTGTGGAAACAAGGGAATAAAACAAGAGTATAGCAATGCCAGAATTCCACAGCAGAATGGAGTTGCTAAAAGAATGAACAGGACTCTAATTGAGGCAGCTAGGACAATGCTAGCAAACTCACTCTTACCAACTACTTTCTGGGCAGAAGCAGTTAGTACTGCTTGCTATATCTTTAATAGGGTAAGAGTGACTAAACCTCAAAACAAAACTCCTTATGAGCTTTTGTTTGGCCACAAACCAATTATTAGCTACATAAGACCTTTTGGGTGTCATGTTACAATTTTAGATACTCTTAGTGTGCTTGGCAAGTTTGATGGAAAATCTTATGAGGGTTTCTTAGTTGGTTACTCACCAAATAGCAAAGCCTATAAGGTTTATAATTTAGTAACCAAAAGAGTAGAAGTCAATATGCATGTCAATTTTTTTGAAGATAAACCTAATGTCCAAGGAGTAGGGTATTGATGGATGTTTGATATTGACTATCTTATTGATTCTATGAATTATATTCCTGTATCTTTGGAGAATCAAACTAACTCACATGCAGGTACTTCAGAAGTAACTAACAGTGCAGGTACTTCACAAACTCCAAATTCTGATGCTTCCAAGGAAAAAGATAAGGATGCAGAGCTTATTGTTATGCCTTCAACTGTAATGAATACTGAAGAAAACGTTGAATCAAGGAAGTCTTCTACAAATTCAAAGAAAGAGGAGATCTTGACAGAACCTCAACAAGAGAAGGAGGCTTTTTCTACTGATACTTTAGAAGATAATCCTAAGATTCTAGCTTTTAGAAGAGAGTTGGAAGAAATTGCTCTAAAGCATTTAAGGACAGTATCTGAAAACAACTCTACCAATACTCCTTTAGTTAATTTTGGTAGTGAACTAGTTAATACTGGTCAGCTTGATCCTGATAATTCTCCTATGCCAGAGCTCGAAATTTTTCACAAGTCTGAGACAGGAATTTTTGATGAGGCATCTTATGATGAAGAGGGTGTAAAACTGACTTCAATAGCTTACCCACAGAAATCAAAGTCAGTCCTACTCCTACTCTTAGGATTCATAATATTCACCTGAAAAGTCAAATACTCGGTGATCCTAAGTCAGTTGTGCAAACTAGAAGCAAAGTGCAGCAAAAATCAGGAGCTCATGCACTTTTCAGCTATATTTGAAAGCAGCAAAGAAACAATCACAAAGATCAACAACATTGTTTGTTTGCCTGTTTTCTATCTCAGGAGGAACCTAAAAAGATTTCTGAAGCTCTACAAGATGACAGTTGGGTTCAAGCCATGCAAGAGGAGTTGTTACAGTTTAAGCTGCAACAGGTATGGGTTCTTGTAGATCTACCTCACGGAATGAAGGTAATTGGTAAAAAATGGGTCTACATAAATAAAAGAGATGAAAGATGAGTGGTTGTCAAAAATAAGGCAAGATTGGTGGCCCAAAGGTACACGCAGGAAGAGGGTATTGACTATGATGAGGTTTTTGCTCCTGTGGCAAGAATAGAAGCTATCAGGTTATTTTTAGCCTTTGCCTCATTTATGGGGTTCATAGTATACCAAATGGATGTAAAAAGTGCCTTTCTGTATGACACTATAAATGAAGAGGTTTATGTCTTACAACCTCCTGGCTTTGTTGATCCTGATCGCCCTAAGAAGGTTTATAAGGTGGTTAAAGCTTTGTATGGACTGCATCAAGCTCCTAGAGCTTGGTATGCTACTCTATCAATATTACTAGAGAAGCATGGATATAAGAGGGGTACGATTGACAATACTTTATTTATTAAAAGGGACAAGAAGGATATCATGCTGGTTCAAGTGTATGTTGATGATATCATTTTTGGATCTACCAAAAAGTCTTGATGTGATGAGTTTGAAGCCTTAATGAAAAGCAGATTTCAGATGAGTTCTATGGGTGAACTCACATTTTTCCTAGGATTACAAGTTAAACAGAACAAAGAAGGAATATTCATATCTCAGGACAAGTATGTAGCTGAGATACTCAAGAAATTTGATCTTGTAAGTGTGAAAACTGCAATAACCCCCATGGAGACCAAAGTGGCATTAACAAAAGATGAGGAAGCTGTTGATGTGGATGTACACTTATATAGATCCATGATATGTTCTCTCATGTATTTAACTGCCTCTAGGCCTGATATAATGTTTGCAATATGTGCTTGTTCTCGTTTTCAAGTCACTCCTAAGACTTTACATCTCAATGCTGTGAAGAGAATCTTTAAGTACCTTAAGGGCAAACCTAATTTGGGCTTATGGTATCCTAGAGAATCACCTTTTGACCTGGAAGCTTTCTCTGATAGTAATTATAGTGGGTCAAAACTTGACAGGAAATCCACAACAGGTGGTTGTCAATTTCTTGGACAAAGACTTATCTCATGGCAATGCAAGAAACAAACTATAGTGGCTACTTCTACAACTGAAGCTGAATATGTAGCTGCTGCAAATTGTTGTGGACAAGTATTGTGGGTTCAAAATCAACTGCTGGACTATGGTTTCAATTTCATGAATACCAAAATCCACATTGATAATGAAAGCACAATTTGCATTATGAAGAACCCAGTGTATCATTCCAAGACAAAGCACATCGAGATACGCCACCATTTTATAAGAGATTGTTATGAGAAGAAGCTCATTAGTGTGGAGAAAATTCACACAGACTTAAATGTAGCTGACCTATTGACTAAGCCTTTTGATGGACCAAGGTTTAACTTCTTAGTGGTTAGTATTGGTATGATAAACCCATAGCTACATTTAAGGGGAGGCTTAGTTATATCGTTTGTATAATTCTGGTAGTTAGTAGTATTAATTCGGGTAGTTAGTTCAGTTAATTCTGATTTATACAAACTCCTGCCAAATGTTTTTCTTTTTTTTAGACTAATTCTTGCAGGAATAACATGGATTTGCAGATGTAAAGAAGGTGTGATAAGGTCTTTGTTGTGTAAGTTGTCAGTAAATACTTACTTCTGGTTGAAATAGAGTTAATTCAGGTTGAAACATACTTAATTCTGGTTGACCAAAGTTAAGTCTGGTAGTGTTAATTTTAATTCTGGTAGGTTACAGTTAGTGTTGGTTGCGGGAAAATTAACTTTTGTTGTTTAAACATTGTTTAAATGTTACCGTTACAGATTTTTACGGCGCTATTGTCGTTCACAGAGAAGCTATATATAGATAAAGTTTGATTTCTCTTTCATACTTATCTTTTATTAACTATCTCCTCTTATCAAAGTAAAAATCTTCTTTATCTGAACAAAGGATATATTCAATTTTCTTTTTACCAGCATCTAGCACCTCACTCGTAACTAAACCCAGTAATTTTCAGTCCACATCACTACCTTTTATTGCAACTTTCAAATCATGGCTCAATTAAAATACTGCGACAAACATAATCAAGTGGGATTTTTGCGCAAACCTGACGAAAGTGCAGGGTTTGCAGAGATAGTGGATTTTCTAAGAGGTTCCAACCTCAGGTATGCTTTGACTACTAATCCTACTATCTATGATTCCCTAGTCAAACAGTTTTGGCAGACTGCTACTGCCAAAACTCTTGCTAATGGGACTCTAGAATTACACGCAACTATTGATACTATTGCGTATACAATCACTGAGGCATCTATTAGAAATAAGCTTCAATTAGCAGATGCTTCAGGGATTACCATGTTGCCAAACAATGAGATTTTTGAGGGGATGGGGCATATGGGGTATCCTACTGATGGATCTTTTACCTTTTGGAAAAGCTTTTTCACACCCCAATGGAGATTCTTAGTCCACCATATTTTACATTGTATAAGCTCTAAAAGTGGTGGATGGGATCAATTTGGTAGCAATATTGCTACTGCCTTGATTTGTCTTTCCACTAGCAGAGTTTATAATTTTTCAAAACTAATTTTTGATGGCAAACTTAAAAAGCAAAACAAAGTTCTTGATGTATCCTCGTTTTCTACAAATGATTTTGGATATACAAACTGAAAACAAACACCCTTATCTGGCTGTGACCTTGACCAAAAAGATTTTTGGAAATATGAAAAGGGGTTTTAGAGGGGTACCAAGACCTTTGTTGCCTGCTATGTTGTCTATTGCTAATCCAAGTGCAGGACAAGAAGCTCCATCTGTCACTCAACCTCAACCATCATCTAGTGTGGTACCACCAACACCACCTACCACACAACCTATACCATCTGAAGCCACAACTATTCCACCTCTATCTCAACCTGCACCACCTACACCTATTGCTGAAACTACCACTGCATCCCCCTCACCTACACCTTCACCTGCACATGAACCAATGGAGCATACCTTTGAACAACCATCAACTGACCAACAATCATCTACACCTCGCCAAGAAGCTACTACTTCCCAGTTAATGACATGGATTGATGACTTGGAGAAACAGCTCAAGGACACCAAACAGACCTTTGGGAAGGCTATCCTCACTTTGGTGGAAAGAGTAAAGATTTTGGAGGTTGCTTTGAAGAGAAAGACCAAGAGGATTCTTTTGTCTGATTCTGAAGAGGAAGAAACAGAGGCTCAGGGGAGGAAGTTTCATGATTTAGATCCTCTGGTTTCTTTGTTACAAGAGCTTGTTACTCCCTCAAAGACTCCCTCAAAGACTGTCAATGCTTCAGGGGAGGAACAAGTTGAAGACATAAGCCCTACAACTTTAGAAGCTGCTGCAATCTTAACAAAAGTTAATAAGATCAAGTCAGTTGATAAAGGAAAGAGATACAAGAAAAGGAAGAGTTCAAAAGAATCTGCTGGTACAGGTTTAGACTTTGAAGAGGTTATGTCTGATTTTGGAAAAGTTAGTACTGGTGGCATTAAAGTTAGTTCTGGTATTAAAGAAATTAATACTGGCAGTTTGGATGTTAATACTGGCATTGATCCAGTTACTACTGACAGCATAAGAATCTCAATACCTTCTCCAGACAGAGGTAGAAGAGAAGGAAAGGATCCTATGACAGAAGAAGAAGAGACTCAAGCTTCTAGAAAGACAAAGGAACAAATTCCTCAAGAAGAAGCAGGACTTGTTGAAGCTATCAGATTAGATGCTTTAGAAAAAGCTTTGGAAAAGGAAGAAGTGGCCAAATAAGTTCATTTGGATTCACTTCTAGCTCAAAGGATGGCCGAAGAGCAAGAATTAACAAAGGAACAAAAGAAAAGGAAGGCTCAAGTTCAGTTCGAAGCTCAATCTTATACTGAAGAAGATTGGGACACTATCAGAGCAAAGCTTGAAGCAAATGCAGAATTAAAGGAGAGTGTACTTGGAAAGGATCTTACTGTTGAAGATTATGCAAAAAGGATGGTAGAGTTGGTAAATCAAAGAAGAAAATACTTTGCAGAGGAAAGAGCTAGAGCAAAAAGGAATAAGCTTATGACTCAAACACAGCTCAGGAACTATATGTCAAACTTTCTAAAGAATCAAGGGACATGGAAGTTGACTCAGTTGAAGAAGTTAGAATTTTGAAGAAGTGAAAGCAAAATTTCAAAATTTGAAAAATTGGTTAAGCAATTGGATACCTATGTCCTTATGAACTTTGAAGCAACAAAGGAAAGTTTGAAGAGATTTGGTGAAGAGCTTCAAACTAAAACTGCAAATAAGCTAAAGTTTGATGATGAAAGTACTCAACCAACAGAGGAGAAAACAGATAGCAAGGAAAGGATTCCATACACACCTTGATAAGGATGAATCTGAAGATTCAGATGAAGCTAATAAAAAAGATGATTCTACTTCAGGTACTAAAATTCCCATTAATCCTGTTCCCGTAGCTACAAAATCACCCGGTATAGCAAATTACAAGATCATTAAGCAAGGAAGGAAAGATGTATACCAGATTGTAAGGGAGAATGGAACTGATATGGTATAC
>BQNB010141801.1:3217-17219 GCA_026074375.1 Tanacetum coccineum | reverse complement strand
TGTTACCACATAGATTAGTTGAGTGATTTGAGTGTTATCATCTTCCTATTTCGTGAGGTGTTTGGTTGTGTACTTGTAATAAATAAAATAAATGCTTTAACGGAAAATATCCTTAAGGGGTACATTTTTGTAAACTTCTAAAGGCTACTTGAGGACAAGTAGGATTCAAGTGGGGGGATTTTTGATGACATCAAATAACGTCTATTTTATAGTATCATTTATCCCACGATATTAACCCATTTTGTATAGTTATTGCAAAGAATTGTTACTTAATGTTTTATATTTGAGAATTGCAGTAATTATGAAGTAATTGGTGAAACATAGCAAAAGGCGCGCATTCTGGAGCTTAAATGAAGATATTTTAAAGATTACTGTTCTGAAGACCAATACGCCGTATTCATCAAAGAAGATACGGCGTATCCGTGCCTGCACTCACCAAAGACCACAGAATATTAAAGATCAATACGCCGTATCTAGAGGACTCAATATGCCGTATTCAAGATATGGAATCAATATAATATTCTAGAAGATATCAAACGTGGTCCCTACTCCAAGAAATCCCTAATATGCCGTATCCAATACATAGATACGCCGTATCCAATCGACTTCCAGACCTTATAAATAGAAAACTCAAAAACGAGTTTTAAGTGTGCTAAATCATATTCTTGATACCTAAACCACAAAAGTCGATTTTCAGAGGAGAAAAAGAGTAGAAGAGATCGAGCAACGTATTCAGATGCATAGGAGACATTGTGCAATTCCATATAATTTTGTAATCGTTCGGTTTTTGGTATCATTCGTTAACTCGGTTATTTTACCTTGGCTAAATTATTACTTTTGTATTTATTATGACGTTTGAAGGAAAATACCTTCAGGTATTAGCCATTATTATGAAGATCTGAATGTTTGGTATTTGTTTATATCGATTTCTTGATTTATCGTTGAGTGCTTGTTTATGTTTAATAATTTATACTTGTTTACGCATTTTTATATGCGACCTATCATTTAACTGGATCTAGCAAAGTGGACCAAACGGATCTAGAGTCTGGGATAGCTCTCCATATAGTAATTTATACATCTATAATAATAGTTACACAAGTATTGTCCTTCTAAGTCTGTGTCTAGGATACGCTTCAGGCTTAACTAATTAATTGGATATCACTGATGGTTTATTGATCGTGTTGACTAGCAGGTAACCTAGATAATTCAACAAATAACGTTCGGATTCCGTTGGATAGTTAGATAAGTGGACTACTAGTGTATAGATTGCCATTAAGCGGTAAATAGGGAAAGTCTCTATGAGCTAGGGTTTAACAAGATCACCATTGCTTTAATCCCTAAGATAGATTATAATCAGCAAATAAAGATACTTTATGTGGATGCTTTAATTGTGACAGAATTAATGTGTCTAGGTCTAGGATGATGAAACGCCTAATCTTAAGAATGATATGCCACCTCGAGATAAGAAATCATTGCACTTAATAAACAAACCAATGTTCTAATCAGATTAATAATGGTTAATACAGTTTTCTTATATAAGGTTCGACTGCGTTTTTATCTTTTGTCTATTAGCTTGCGTGGGTAACAGTGTCTTGAATTGATTATAGTCACCAACCAAACCATGCCAGTCTCTCAGGCTGAAAACCCCCTTTTCCATTAGAATTAGGATTTAGACTGACATAGGTTTAACATAGGTTTAGAATAGAATAGAATTAACATAGATTAGATAGGCAAGATATTATTTAAATTAATAGATTTAACCTAGCAAAAAGTGTTCGACACCCTAATTACCACGAAACTACTACCGATCGGGTACACTGCCCGTTAAAGTGTTGTTTTTGGTTTAGTCGGCAAAATATAAATTTAAAACTTGAACTATCATAAATGAACACCACATAACGACACATCAATATTGTAGATTATTTAGCCAGATTCAGCCACATAAAAAAGTTAAATCGTTTTGAAAAGGCACAAATTTAGTAGAAGGCATGTCGTGCCCTTAATATCCTGCATTTTACAACACCTGGATTAAGTCATCAGCAGAGAAGTTTACAATTGTTAGATATTTGGTAGAATGCATGCTAACTTTGGGGTAACATAACTCCAATGCACCGGCCTGCATTTATATTTCATATGAAGACATTATACTACTTTACTAAAACCTAGCTCTGGGTTGTAAACATTTAATGCAAACCCGGTAACCCGCCCCATATTATATATTATTTTATTCATTAAACCCCGGTAAAAGCAGCTTTTAGGTTAAATTGCGTTTAATGCCAACCCGCTTATACCCACCTCTTAAATTAACTCGCTTCTCCCTTCAAAACACGTAAATGCATACATGTCCTCTTCTCTTTTATTTCCAGCTTCCAGTGTCTTCTTCAAAACGCCACCGCCCTATTATCCTAAAACCACATCACCAGAAACCACACACCTTGCTCTATCTCTAGAAATTGGGTTTTAGAACTTTTTGGTTCTACTCTAATTTTTATCTAATAATTATAATTCATAGGTTTTTATTTCTGAAAAATTCAAGGTTTTTTAAAACTTTCTTTGTGGTGCAATATTACAGGTTCCTGAATTTCGGGCTAGGTTCATCAACATCAACGATTATAGGTATGTTGTTTTTCTCTATTTTAATATGTTGTAGAATAGTGTTGTTAGGAATTTGAATTGTTTTTTAGAATCTGTGTTAGTTACGATGCAATTTGATGGGTTTGAGTTTAATTTTGCTTCAAATTCTAAATGGGATTGGGTTAAATCATTGGGCGAAATAGGTTGGCTATAATAAGCTGATTAAGCTTATGTAAATTGGCATAAGTAGTTGTGCTTTTTTTGTTTCTTTGGTTTACTTGCACCACCGATGACGTTTAGATTATCTAACTTTATTAGCTTATCTCTAGTGTTGCAAAACAAGGTCTACAAGGCTGATTAATCGCCGATTAGACGCTACAAGGCCACCAACCTTGCCGATTAATGTAACAGGGTCAAACAAATAGGTCAACCGTGGTCAACGGCGATCAACGGTGGTCAAACTTGCCGGAAACCATCTAATCTTGCCAGAAGTACCTAAAACTCACCGTAAACATGTTTTGATCACTTATATTAACTGTTTAAATCTATTACAAGTTGTTTTTTAGAAAAAACTTGCCAATAATATCTAAAACTCGACGGAAATACACAAAACTTGCCGAAAAAACTCAAATTTTCCAAAAATGCCAATCCGAATAATGTCGCCTTGACCGATTACAAGCTACAAGGTGGTCGACCGCCCGGCTAACGATTCATGATTTTTGCAACCTTTCCTTACTGAAATGTGGAAAAACCCGATATGCTCACTTTTTCCAGCTTATGAGATTACAAGTCTTATAACGATATGCATTTGAATACAACCTAAATTTGTCACACCTGATAGAATTACTTCATTTTCATGTATGCCATTTGAATATTCACATGATAACAAATCCAAGTTAAAAATAATGTTTTTTTGTTTAGTTTTGTGTAGGTGCTCTTTTTGGATGACGGACTACTCATTCCTCTCATGAAAACATTTAAGGTATGATTACAAAGTTTGTTCATTTTTAGTTTTGGCATCCAAAACACATTTTAATGTTGCAATATGTAGGTTTGTTTTGAATCATTTTTTAAGAGTGTGGACTATGAGAGATGGATGGAGGGTGTCGTTAAAGATTAAGCACATCCAAACACTATTGCAAGTATGACTAAGGTAATTGTTATTAATTTAAAACAATTTTTTGTTGTCCTTAGGGAATTTAGAACCTTTGTATCTTTAAAGAGTATTGCACTATTGTCATGAGTATGTTGACGGTAATGATTGCAGGCTACGCTGTGTCGAGTTAAATAGGCATTTAATACAGCGTTAATTTAGAAAAAAATGGCTTAAAACATAGCAACTTCAATATTGAAAAAATTGAAAAAAAATGGTTGTTCGAAGATTTTATAAGCATGCACCGGACACACCGACAACCATTTAAGCAGTATGTAGGTCTGCGATTATATGAATGGTTAGGCTGCAACTGTAGAATTACTATGCACGTTGTTTCGATACGTAGTGGGTGTCCGTAGATGGTTTCTTGCTATCGTGCTTAAAGCTAAATAGGTTATAACGATATATTAACTGAGCAATCCCAAACACCTCTTATCTGCGAGCTCACTTTTTTTTGTCTGCGTGGAAGATGACGTTGTAGCAACCCCTGTGATCCAGCAACCGATACCATTATATAAACAAGATCTGAAGTATTATGTGAACTTTATTATTTACTTACGATTTTGTTTCATGTTTTCTCTATCCAAGAACATAAAGTAGGGCCGTTGGTTGGAGGAGATACAAATTCCCTAGAATAAATGCTTCCTGAGATACCAGTGTGGTTGGAGGAGATACAAAATCCCTCAACTTCTGTTCTACATTTAAAGACAAACATTTTAGTTTTAAGACATGATTAGATGGTCTTTTTTAGCCCAACTCGATCATACTAGCAACATCTCCTGCCAAACAAGACAATGTGCCACATCTGATGCAATAAAACTTGCTAAAGAAGTGGATCCTTCAGGTATTTCTAC
Organism: Tanacetum coccineum; assembly: GCA_026074375.1. Classification (NCBI taxonomy): domain Eukaryota; kingdom Viridiplantae; phylum Streptophyta; class Magnoliopsida; order Asterales; family Asteraceae; genus Tanacetum; species Tanacetum coccineum. Next base: position 12,638 of record BQNB010141801.1, on the reverse strand, counting down.
TGAGCTATTAGCAAAAATGGTGTCTTTTTTGACTTATCCTTTCTGATCATATGTTTTCTTGATTTCTCATCATGATTAGGTGAACGGATATTTGAGGTGTTGACGAAGCTTGATCTGATGGACAAAGGTACTAATGCATTAGATGTGCATTCTTTCTCTCTTTCACTCTCTTAATATCAACATACAAGGGTCAAGATAGGGGTTCGACTGGCTGGGAAACAAGTCAAAACAGTTTGGCTAACAAAAAAGAAGTACTTTTTTCCTAAGTTGTTAAAAAAGATAGAATATTGCATGTCAAGTAAATTACAAAAATGCTTTAGGGAACTTCTGAACCATTTCCATTTTAGCTATTTATTATTTTGTCTGTTTGACCTGTTAGAGATGAACACTCCCCTAATCGACCCACTCATTAGTAAACGGGTCAAAAAAAACCATATCCACTTAGTATTATGTCCATTTAGTTGAGCCTTTTGGACATTTGATCCTGATTTTTTTCATTTATAGGTCCTTGAAGGCAGAGCTTATTGTCTGCAACATCCTTGGTTGGGGATCATGAATAGATCCTAAGCTAATATCAATAAAAATACTGATATGATGTATGCAAGGCAAAGGGAGTGGAAGTATCTTGCTAGAAGTCCTGAGCCATGTGGGTGATATTTCTTGCTTAATGGTAAGCTCATAAGCTTTTTCGGTCAATGTTCATTTTTCCCGTACTTGGCGGTTCAGTGCTTGCAAAAACCATAAAGTAAAACTTATTACCACTACGCACTAAAATTTATTAGTGCATCTGCAAGTTTTATAGTGTTTGGATTAGCTTTTTTATATTTTTTTCGGCTCACATGACAGTTACGTAATAGTACAATACAACTACTTTTTGACTTGCAGGAAACATTAAAGCATGTAGATATAATTAACTTTAAAAATTGGATGATACAGCTTCGTATAAAATGGAATGCTACATGATGTATAATTGAAGATTGGTCGTTTTAGCTAGCTTGATTTTGTTTCATAGAGAAAGCTTTGCAAGCCAAAGAAGATGGATGCCATCATACGACTTCAAGGGATGGACTCGATCGAACGGCCAACCACTTTCCATTTTTGCCACTCCTGAGCTAGCAGGTTCTTTCCAATTCCAATTTAAAATATTATGGCTGAGCCTACCCGCACAACTCGAGGATATTTTGAGTTCTTTTAAAAGTATTATAAAACTATAGGATTTCTTGTTGTATTGATATCATTAAATATTTAATACTTTTATATATTAAATTACAGCGTTTAATGCCTTACTTTTATATCAATTCGGTACTTAATTCGTTTATATTTTGAATTTCGGTAATTAAAGGCATTGCAATGGAAAAGATGGGGAAAAACAACAATATTCAAACAAATCCGCATTATGAAGGAATTACGACGTAATTGACGCAATGGATTACGTCGTAACTTAATATTATGACTTGAAGATATTATGCTGACGAAGCATTACAGCGTAACTGACCTGGAAGAGTTACGCCGTAATTAACTATTGCTGAAAAGCTTATTATGCTGACAAGGAGTTAGCACGTAACCGTCCCGCAAGGGTTACGCCGTAATTATTTTTATACTAAATATTGGAATGCCGCGTCAGAAGAATTACGGCGTAACTTGACTAAGCAATTACGCCATAACAAAGACTCGTCCAGGGACTAAATGTGCACTATTCTTATAAAATATCAAGGACGAAGTTTAGTGCAACAAGAACGATGGAGGGTTGAACTTTTCAAATCACCAAACTTCATAATTAGTAAATGTGCACTATTCTTTTGGGTCGGTGGACTCTACCCCATTCGTCCCTTTTGGGTCCACGACAACAGAAAGAAAAAAGAAAAGAGCAGCTAGGTTCTGGATTCGATCGTAAGGAGAAGACACCATCATCATTATATTAGTTTGGTTCGATTATTATGTTTTTCATCACTTTCATTAACTGATCAAGATTTGATTATATGAATACAATTTTCGGCTAAGCTTTTCTTATGCTATTTCTATTATAAATTAATTATCATTATGATTCATTAATTTCTTGTTAATTTTGGTTATCTATTTAGTTATAATACTTTGATCATAAGAATTCCAAATATGATGCTCGCTTACCATGACCAGTGGGATAAAATTCTGGTTACTATGACTAGTGTGGCTGGGATTCTGTGAGATAAGTGAGGATTAGATGACCATTCAATCCTAGCTTTCCCAACTAGTAGAATAAATTGAATCATTAAGTTAATTAAGAAGTAACTAGGATATCACTTTCTTCCCATTGCTCTTACTCTGTTCATTTCAATTAAGTTTTCTTGTTCTCAAATTCAACATGACAATTTTAAATCGCTTTCTAGTTTATTAGTAAATTGCCTTAAGTTAAAACACCATCACATAGCTCTTTGGGTCGACCTTGGACTTATCCCAAGTACACTACACGTGACCGGGTACACTGCTCGTTAGTGTGTATATAGTTCTTAGGTGGTTCACAGTTTATAAATTTAAACTTGATCTATTTAAAAGAAAATACGCATCAAGTTTTTGGCGCCGCTGCCGGGGAGCTATATTTAGGTTTTTAATTTGAGGTTTTAGGATCCTTAGTATTTTTAGCTTAAAATAGAACCGGATATTGATAATATGACTCTAAATGAATATTTGATGTACGATAGGCATAGGGATTTTGAGAGGAGTTACACTTTTTGGAAGAATGTTGCTTCAATGATGTCACACCCCGTCATAGGCAGAAACACGGGAATGCAACATAATGATCTATTATAACACAAGATACATAATAGAGAAAACTAAAATGCATTAATAAAAGTGTCATGATGACCATCAACCTCAAAACAACCTTGAGTGATGTCCCATCCAAGAACACAACACATAGTCTCCAATTATTACAATCATAAGCCCAAGCAGGGGTCCATTCAATCTTAAACCTCAATCCTCCAGAAAACTAATCCATAACATACATCAACTGCCAGACTTCTCAAACAATATTCCTTCAGGATTCTCTAAAAGTCTGCTAGATACACCACAACCTTAACGATCGTTAACTTCACCTGAAAATGATACTCGAAAACGTCAACAATAATGTTGGTGAGCTCGTAGGTTTAATCCAAAACCCAGTCGTTGTGCCAATATTTTCAACAGTTGGACAATTGTACAATATGACAGTAAATATATTCAAACAAACCTATGACTTAGCATCCCCGCTAATCATGTGCGATGACCTAGCATCCCCGCTAGTCAGCAAACCAACATATACCAATGCTCTTGGAGCCGCAACTCCAATATGTCACTTACGCACCTAAAGGGCCTACCAGCTGAAGCACTAGATTAGGACAGGACCACACAAGACATGGCAAATCCTTGCCAATCACATACATTGCCATGCACCTCGATGCATGCAAGTACAATCAAACCACATAATATTCACATAGTAGTCATAAACGCATAATTGTCCCAAAAATAAAACCACGTTTTGCACAGTTCAGAAAATAGTTCAAAACACATTTGAGTATCATTTTCCCCTAACGAAAAAGATTTAAAAAGTGGGGCTACAAGAACTCACCTCAAGCAAAGGTCTCAACCAGCCAACTCAATATCACACAAGTAAATGCAACGACGTCCGAACACGACCTATCTTAATTAATGTCTCATTTTAATCATTCATTACCAAAATAGTTTTAAGGTTTGATGCATAGAGGTCAGACGCATGTTGTACGGTTATCTTTAACATTTTAGTGGTGTGATGGTTGACGACTTAACTCCGAACGATATCATATCCCAACTCATATCTAGGTACTTACACTATTTAAGTAAAATAGTTAAGTAATATAAGTAAATTCTTATAATAAATACTTATACACACACACATATATATATATATATATATATATATATATATATATATTCCGATAAGTCCATTCGGTACACGTAGTTATCAAAAATAGACATTTATATTTATACGAAATGAAACGTTTATTTACGTTAAACATTTTAGAGAAGTTTCAAAAAAATGCATTTTTCGTCTTTTAGTCGACTTATTAAAATAATAAAATAATAATATTTTGTTATTAAATCAAAAAATCACGTTTTAAGTAAGAATTCTAAGAATAGACTTTTTACGAAATTTTGACATGACCCGTACGTTTATATAACATTTCCTAAGGTTTTTAAACCTTATTTTTAAACAATTTCTAACATTTCGACACTTTCCGACCAATTTTCAAACATCACATTTCACGACGTTTATCAAAATACATCCTCAAAACGACTTTCAATATAACTTCACAAGTATTTTTTTAACTTTCCAAAAGTTCATCAAAACTCTCAAAACGACTAGCTAACTCTTATTGGGCTTTAAGGCCCAACAAGGGTCCATTAAGGTTTTTATGTATCCAATATACGTTCTAAGCCCAAAACCAAAGTCTATTACTATACATAAGCTCAAATCAACAGTAAATAAGTAACCCGGACCACAATAAGTCTCCAATAAGCCACGACTTATGGAGCACTTATTGGGCCGTGAGCCCATAAGCTCCAAAACCTAAATATTAAGCTTGAAAATAAGCTAATAAGCTACGTATCGTAATTGGTTATCACCATAAGCTATAAAAATTATCCACGAATATACAACATACAAGGTAAATAATCAAAAACACCTCCCTTGTGTTTCTATTTCTAGCTGTGAGCTAATAAGCTCAAAATAAGCTATTCGATCTTAAAAATAAGCCAAAATAAGCCATATACAAAATAAGTTACATAGCAAATATATGTTTTTCAACCATCACGACCACAATATTAAAACTAACAAAACCTCTTTTTCTTTCATTTTATTTTCAAACCAAACGCACCATAAATAACCATTTTTAAACTTTTCGCTTTCGATTTTAACCGATCGAGCCATACAACTAACATCTATGCATCATTTACCATACAAAAGTACAAGTTAAATTTGAATTTGAAAGACTTACAAAAGGGTCTTCAAAATAAATTTCGACGCAAACCGGACAACCCAAACGTTGTTTTGACAATAACTCGAGCACTATAATCAACCCAAAACTTCAAGACTCTTCATGTTTTTGATCAAATTTCAAAAATATTAAGTGTGTATGTGTGTATGTTATGTTCGGACGCAAGAGGAGAGAAAAGAGAAAGAGTGTGTGAAATATTTTGAGATGTATGTGTGAAATGGATAGAAACAAAAGTATCTAAGCCAAAACTAGTACTCACCATGGACCATATCTTCTAAAAAGAAGCATCCTTGTCTCCCACAAGGCTTGAACTGGCTATAGGGATCCTAGGAGGGTCTCGCCCCGGGTGTCTTCGTTTTGTGTCGGGATCACTTAAAAACTCGTAAAACTCAACCGTAAAATATTCCCCAAAGTTACTTAGCATTTTTATTCACTTTAAAAATACTTTTCCAATAACTTAGAGTATTTACTTGACATATTTCATATTAGACCTCCCAAAACTCCTTTGGACATTAACGGACGTGTCGGGACTCGTTTTTTCTGCATTTCTCAAAATTCACAGGTCAACCACCCAGAATATAAATAACACAATAATAACCTCTAAAAAGGATTATTATACACCATATAACCATAAAACATCTCAAATCTCATAAACCACACCACTGTCAACACGGTACAATATTCTAAATAAACTGACAAACGTCAAATAGTCGAAGGACTAAATTAGAATATTCAAAACACAAAAAGGGCAAGGGTTACATTCTACCCCCTTAAATGAATTTCGCCCCCGAAATTCAACTACTTATCAGCACTAAATAGATGCGGGTACTTAAGCTTCATCTGATCTTCACGCTCCTACGTGAATTCAGGACCACGTTTCGATTTTCACCGAACCTTGACGATGGCAATCCTACTACGCTTCAGCTTCTTAAACTCTCTTCCCAAAATTTCTACATGCTCTTCAACAAAGTTTAACTTAGCATCTACTTGAATCTCATCCAAGGGCACTTGCAGTGTTGGATCAGCCAAACACTTCTTAAGGTTTGACATGTGGAACGTGTCATGAACACCATTCAACTCCTCAGGCAAATCTAACAGATAGGCGCGACTTTGAGCCCACCTTCTTAATGATCTCAAAAGGTCCAACAAATCTAGGTGCTAATTTCCCCTTCTTCCCAAAGCGTACTACGCCTTTCCAAAGTGACACTTTGAGCAAGACATAATCACCTACACTAAACTCTAGAGGCTTCCTCTTCTTATCAACATAACTTTTCTAATGATCTCGCGTAGCCTTAAGTCTATCCTTAATCTGCGAGATCTTCTTAGTGGTCTCTTGCACTAACTCGGGTCCTATCAACTGACCCTCTACAAACTCAGCCCACATAATCGGGGAACGACACTTCCTACCATACAAAGCCTCAAACGACGCACATCTCACACTAGAATGATAACTATTGTTATACGAAAACTCAACTAATGGAAGATGAACATCCCAACTTCCCCTGAAGTCTAGGACGCATGCCCTAAGCATGTCTGCCAAGTTTTGTATTGTACGCTCACTCTGACCATCGGTCTGAGGGTGTTAAGCAGTACTCATGTCTAACCGGGTTCCCACTGCCTCTTGCATTGATTGCCAAAACCTTGACATAAATCGACTATCATGATCAGATATGATCGAAATCGGCACACCGTGCCTAGCAACAATCTCATTCAAATACAATCTTGCCAACCTATCCATCTTATAGTCCTCACGCATAGGTAGAAAATGAGCAGACTTAGTCAATCATTCCACAATGACCCAGATTGTATCATGCCCACTACTAGTCTTAGGCAACTTAGTCACAAAGTCCATTGCTATCCCTTCCCATTTCCATTCAGGAATTTCAGGTTGCTATAAAAAAAAAAAAAAAAAAAAAAAAAAAAAAAAAAAAAAAAAAAAAAAAAAAAAAAAGGAAAAAAAAAAAAAGAGCAAGCAACCGCTTTGATGCTCAGCCTTAACCTTCAAACAAGTCAAACACCTACTAACATAAACAGCTATATCCTTCTTCATTCCCTACCACAAATACCTATCTCTAAGGTCATAATACATCTTATCAACTCCTCGATGTACATAGTACTTTGACTTATGGGCTTCGTCCATTATCAAGGTTCTTACATCACCCTTCAAAGGGACCCATATTGGATCTAGGTAATACAACGCTCGATCATTCCTAAGTTTAATAATCTCATCAATACTTTTCTGCAGTCGCACAAACTCATCAGACGCCTCCTTCTGAGCTGCTAGTATCCTATCCTTGATACTCAACTGAAGGGTCATATTCATAGCTCTAACTCTCTTAGGTTTCACTCTCTCTTTCCTACTTAGTGCATCAGCCACTACATTCGCCTTACCAGAGTGGTAACGGATTTTACAGTAATAATCACTAAACAACTCTATCCAGTGACGATGTCGCATATTTAACTCTTTCTAACTAAAGATATGTTGGAGACTCTTAGGATCCGTATATATGACGCTCTTTGTCCCATATCAGAATAATGTCTCCAAATCTTAAGTCAAACACAACGCAACCCCAACTCCAAATCATGGGTGGTGTAATTCTTCTCATGTATTTTCAACTGCCTAAATGCATAGGTTATCACCTTATCTCTCTGCATTAATATACAACCTAGTCCTAACCCGGACGCATCACAATACACTACAAAGTCTTCTGATCCATCGGGGAGAGCTAGAACAGGTGCATTACACAACTTATCCTTCAAAGTTTGAAATGCATTCTCTTGCTCCTCACCCCAATCGATGTCTTACTTTTCTGTGTCAAGACAGTAAGTGGCTTAACTATCTTAGAAAAGTTCTCAATGAATCTACAGTAATACCCTGCCAATCCTAAGAATAAACAAACTTCAGACGGAGTTCTAGGGGCTTTCCAATTCTTAACAACTTCAATCTTACTAGGGTCTACATGAATACCACCTCCATTAATCACATGTCTAAAAAACTGTACTTCTCGCAACCAGAATTCACACTTAGAAAACTTAGTATACAGTTTCTCCTCCTTGAGTAATTCTAAGACTAACCCTAGGTGCACTTCATGCTCTTCCCAGGTCTTAGAGTAAATCAAGATATCATCAATGAACACTATCACAAACTTGTCTAGATATGGCCTACATACTCAGTTCATTAGATCCATAAATACCGATGGTGTGTTAGTCAGACCAAAGGTGTTAGCCTTAAAATATGTCACTTATACGGAATTACATTAGTTTTATTATACACAGATACGCAAGGACTAGAAACGTCAAGTTAGGATAGTGAAACGTATCCCGAGCTATAAATACCCCTTCCATACTTCCATGGAGGGGTGAGGATTCATATTGTATCTCATAAGTGTGTGTTCTTTCTCTCTTTAGAAAACACACACACTCTTTCTTTTCTCTCTCTACAATCTTAATAATATGGCTACTTATTTGTTTAATCTTCCCCGACCTCCGGATCGTATGTTTTAGGCTAGAATCTTTATGGGTAACAAGTGGCATCAGAGCCTAGGGGGAATTCGTGTTTGTGGTTTGCTTATTTCATGGTGTTTGTGGGTTATTAAGCTTATTTCGAGCTTATATTAAGCTTTTAAGCTCATGGTTTGGTTTTAGTTTAGCTTACTTGTCATTAAGCTTCATGCTCTTAACTTCTTCTTGTTCTAAGCTTAATTTCCTTTGATTTCGTGGCTTATTGGGTGTTATAAGCTTACGGTTTTCGCTTATTTGGATTTAAGCTTATTAGGCCACGGCTTGGTAGCTTATTTAAGGGTTTTCTTGCTTATTTGATTCGAAAAGTCTTGTACTTTCATAGTTCCTAAATGTCATAGCTTATTCCTTTGAATTTGTGGCTTATTTAGTGGTCCACTAGCTTATTTTTTTGCTTATTCGAAAGTTTTTGAGCTTATTTTTCTAGTTTGAACTTCTTTGTAGCGGTTTGGATAGAAAGAGTACACATTTTTTGTTTATTAACCGAATTGTGCAAGCAAACAAAAGACAAGAAAACGACTTGTACTTGTGAAAAGTGATAGGTAGCGGTTTGCTTATTTTTTTTAGACAGCGATTTGACTGTACAGGTGGCGGTTTGATGTTTTTATATAGCCAGCGGTTTACACAGGTGTAGCGGTTTATGATTTTTTTCTTGGAAAATCTAAAACAAACCGCTGCCCATTTTAATAGTTTCCAGCGGTTTGGTTATGGCAGCGGTTTATCAAAGTCTAGGCAGCGGTTTCTCCTTTTATACTTGGCATCGGTTTGATATGAGAAGTGTTAGCGGTTTGACTGAAAATTTTGCCAGCGGTTTGCTGAGTGCTAGTGCCAGCGGTTTGTCCATTTTATATGCCAGCGGTTTGTTCTTTGGACCTTGGCAGCGGATTACTGAATATTTATTCTGGCAGCGGTTT
>BQNB010141800.1:0-17219 GCA_026074375.1 Tanacetum coccineum | reverse complement strand
GTTAACCATATGCTATTACTAGATCCAATCCGCTGCGTACTCGTAGTTACTTGGTTACCTAGATGTTAAATCCCAACAGTATTATAAAAAGAAAACTAGCAAGGCGCTAGTAAAATTACAGAGGTGATTTCAAACAACCGTTTTAATAATAGTATAAAATTTACCTCTAAACTTTAACCAAGAATAAATAAAAAAATGAATGTTATTAAAAATGTCACACTTCTCATAACTTGAGAGTTAAAAGTGGTGTTATTTTGAAAGCGCCAAAGCATCGAACATGTATCATAAGCATAATCTTTCGAAGGCGCCAAGGCATCGATTGGCAGTTCTATATGTGAGGATCACTTTTGTAATAACAAGGTGTTCGTTCATTGTTGCAGATCTTCATATATAAATTCCAATGTTATGCTATCTATAAACTTAATGAGAAATACAGCCCGAAAGATCAACATATTTCATTGACGTCGTTTGTTAAATGCATTGAGCTAACATAATAACATAAATGCTTATAAGCAAAACATAGATAATAATTGCGGATATTTTATTATTGATAAATAACAAGGTTTTTAGTCCGCGCTTCGTTACGGAGCGAGGGGCTATTCTTTTGGTTGAACAGAGCAAACGACATTGAGTCGAAAGTAGAATCATGTGTGTTTCGCTCCGCGAAACTATAACAGAATCTTGAATATGATTCAATTTGGCAACGTGTACTAATGAGGATTGAAGCATAAGATTTACACACAGTTCTACAATCCAATCATAAATATAAAGATTCTATAAAAATTGAAAGTCTATAGATGTCAATTTACATATAGATATCAACAGCAATGGAAGAACTGATTCATTTCTCTCTTATGTAATCAACAACCTATCGACGTCCTATCAGACAGCAACCAAGGGTTTTTCGAGCAAGACCTAGAAGCCTTCCATCTCAAGGAACTGCAACAGTTCTCATCTGCTGTTTAAAATGACATCTGATGTATTACCAGTCAAGCAATAACATTTGAACAATAGATCACAAAAGCATATAAGATAGCAAGTTTCACACCCACATTTCCCCTTTAGACATACATATTATTTTTTTTTTTTTAAAACTATGGCATTAGGAACTGAAGTGGCAACGAAGGAAAAGTTTGTACCTTCGTTTGCAATGCAGAATCAAGGCTGACAATTGCCTGTGTTTGGTTGGTGGGATCCATCATTAATAAACTACGCAAGTAGCTCGTCCCTAAAGTATCTAATTTGCCTGCATAATTATTCAATCCCAAAATTGTTACTTAATCAACACAAAAAAAAACCCCCCTTAATTTATAAAGAAACGTTTTTACTCAAAGGATATTTCCTTAAAAAGTCATCACAAACATCCTCAATCGGTCACATTTATGGCCGAGAGTCAAAATTGTAATGTTCACAAGCAATAGAAAGAAAAAAGGTACTAACTCGCATAAAACACACTATGTAATTTGAAGGTATTTTCTTTTAGACATTGCTGACCATTCTTTTTCAACCCAGATTAAAAAGGAACACAAATATAAAAGCAATTCAAATCTATGGAACTCCTTTCGTATAATCATATACTTTTCGTTATTTTTCCTAACGAAATTTTGTATTAAAATAAAGATAGACTTTTTTTCTTTCAATCTTGTGTATGAACAATTTTCTTTCGTACCCATAGTCCACTAAAAGTTACTGTTCACACACTTATGTATCCCATTATTATTAAACCGACAAGTCTAGTTTGCCTTTGCAAACCAATATTTTTTTTTGTCCATTTAATATGTAAGCCTATAATAATTTCAAACGATTTAAAAGTTAAATTTACAGTACTTAACCGTCATTTTTTTTAAATGTTTTCTGCTCATTATTTACTATCTGTGTTTTTCTCGGAGTTTCGCCTCTGCAGTTTGACATTCCACTGCTTTTGAATGATGCTAATTATCGATTCTTCTCTTTCCACCTTCCCGGGTTTTTACTTTCTGTATCTCTCTGATGCTCTTATCCGAAGATTGACATTCTATCAGCTTGCGTCACCTTTATGAATCAGCTTTCGTGATCCGCCAATGAAACTTTCATCAATATCATCTTCTGCCAACGTCATTCTCAATAGGAAAGATGGAATTTTTGGGTGACTTAGGAAGAAATACGTGTGTGTTGTGTGTTTGTGTGGCATACATACTTCCATAAAAACTTCATGCAGTCAAGTATATAACATATGCCTTTGTTAAAGTCTTGATGATGTTCGGGTTTGGTGCCTAAGCACAAACAACAGGAACATATATAAAAAAGTATAAGAACACCGAAAGGGAAAATATAAACTAACAATCATTTCAAAATTTACATAACCTTTACGTTCTAGTTCAAAAAGTAGCTTCGGTACATTGTGTGGCGATCTGATTGTCAATATTTTCTGGAGTAGATTTGATGTTTTTTGCGATACACATAACCTAGAGGAGCATAATGGTACCATTTTAACTTTATTAACTAATAAACCTATCATTTGCCTTATGCTAATGATGGCAACTTAGACTAAAAAATATAATCAAAAATCAAAAACCCCAATAAAAAAGAAATCCATTGGGTCTACTCACATAGATCATACTACCTAGAAATAACCCTTATCGTAGCCACCCATTTTAATGCTTTATATGTTATATCATCATAAATAAGTCTTTATAACCCTTATTTAATTACTAAAAATTCAAAATATCATGAAAAGAAAGTGTTTGCTATCAACGGTTTGCCCACCTACGTGACCCAATTTTTGACCCACAATAAAAGTTACCTTATGAGCAAACCTTTTTATGATCACTTGAGGATATTATTTCTTTATAGAATATTACTTCTTCATGTTGTAAGGCATCATCTAGTTCTATGACAACAATGTTACACGTATTATTAGCCCCATATCCCTGTTTAGCCATGTAGAAGAAGAAGGTGGTACCCTTTCAATGCGATTAGCCATTACCAATAACCTAGTCCAAACAATAACTTAAAGCTATAAAAGCATGATACAAACCTGAACCAGTTTTATGTCAGCTTCCACCGATTGCCAATGAAATGTTTCTCAGAACCCATCCATTCTACATATAAGACCCTAAACGCCCAACATGTTAAACATATATTTACCCTCAGTGAAAACGACCACCATTAGTTCACGTTATCAGATCCACCCCTTCCATAACAAAGACCTCCTCTGCAACCTTTTCAAACATAGTTTAAATATTAGTCTTCAATATTACTATTTTGTAGACGTTATAAAGATTCTTCTTTTATACATTACTTTACAATACAATAAGGGTAAAACGGGAAAACTTTTTCTTAAACACGTAACACAAAACGTTATTATAATATGACGCACACACTCATAAAGGCTGTGGCTATGTAGGCACAGACCCAAATACCCCATAAACGGTTATCTACATTAAACCAATTAAAACAAAAGCCTTTAATTTGGAAATACGATGTCAAACTTCATTTGTTTCGGTCATGAACACTAAATCCCATTTTTCAATCAACGCGAAATCGATTATCTTTTTGTTTAATCATGAAGAAAAATGGCCTAAATCCTTGTCGACTCTATTTTCCAATGCCAAGTAATATCTTTTTGTTTATACCAACATGCATTCACCTGCTGGTTCTGGACCCGTCAGATCGAACTATGTACATGACTCTTAAAATCAACCACAATGTAGCAGCACATAACTGAAAAGTTGTTGCTAGAGGATTACTTTGATTTAATACCCAAGTATCAGGTACCCTACTGAGAATGCCATCTAATCCTATAAGACTGTAAAGAATACATCACGTCCATGCATCTTTTAAAGGAATTAGTGCATCAAACATTTTTGAGAGATTTTGACGACATTCACTGTTTTAGATTTGTTAGAGCTCTAAGTATATATTCATTACAATTGAGGTTTGCCACTTGACATAATCCTTATAAACCTACAGGTAGCGCATACCCGAACTTTGTTTTTTGCTCCCCTAAGCTTTAATAAGCATTGTTGTTACGCTAATGAACAATTTGGTCTACATGTTATCCTCTTGTCTCAACCAAGGCAAACTTGTTACTTTAGGAGTTAAAAGTTTTGGTAATATTTTCCCTCTATATATATAGTGTGTGTCTTGCCTACCACAATCTTTTCTAATACTGTTTCAATCGTGCAACTAATAAGTTCTAGTACCATTCGTCTCCCTTCCGCCTCAAGGTATGTAATTTTAGGTTACGCACAGCAAAAATGGACATTTAAACAAAAATAAATTTTTTCAAAGAAAAAAAAATCTTAATCATCATAAGATCATATGACCTTCGTATTATGCAGATACGTGTAAGCAAAAACTATTAATAATTTACCTGTCAACATAATGCAAAACAACTATATTGAAATTGCACTACATTTTGTTCCTTGTTTCAAGCTTAGTTGTCCCCTCCATCCTCAAATTTTTCATGAACAATCGGATAGATGGCAGTTGGTAAGAAAATAGACTTCCTCTTTGTAGTGCACTCTGCAATGTTACCATAATTAAGAAACTGATAAACATTACAAAAAGTTGTAAGTAAAAACTGCACCGGGGGGGGAGGGGGGGTTAACCAAATCATACCTATTTAAAAACTTTTGGTACGACCATCAAGCAACGTTTTTCGTTGCACTTAAGCATCGTCAAGCTGTATAAGATTTGTTCTCTGCCTTTCACGGCTTAAGATTCTCAGCCACAAAAAAAAGTTAGCATTATTAAACAAAACACAAAAGCAAATATCAATTAATTTCATCATTAGCGCTAATATAGCAATCATTTTAAATATTTATTTTTCCATTTGTCCTTTAAATAGAGATAGAAAAGACGTGCACACAACAAATCAAACCATTCACAACTATCATACAATATTTTAACCTCTTTTGACCCATTACCCAACCAATCTGACTTTTCATTTCAACAGACTTTCTAAATGAACACCTTACCAAATTCTATATTCATAATTGATCTTGCTAAATATATAACTGCAAGAAGTACTAAATTATTTGGCGAACATGGCAGAAGGTTTTTCTCAAATTCCATACATATACTTCCATTAGTATCCCTTCGATAAAAGTGCACTGAAAAAATTTATGCCGTTACAAAAATCAAAAGCTTGAATTTTAAACTTAGCATCAGGTCTACATGGAAGTATGCCAAAAACTGTAAAAAACACCCCTTTTCGCAACCAACTGACCGAAACCAAAAGATGAGGTTTTACCGTTAAAGAGGTATTTCAAAGTATTTCAAATTTTGTCGTGCAACACCACTGTCAATAGCTGCATTCTTATAAGGTGATCATTGGTTTTAGGATGAACATTTTTTAGCGATCTTGTATCAAATTATCCGGTGTATTCTTTTGCCTTTTGACATAATTGGTTTGACATCTAGCTCTAGATGCGTGTCCACAATTTGCTTCTATATGTGTCCCATAAATAACATTTTTAGTTGTTCTAAATCATGACTGGTTCACTGAATTCTTAAAAAAATTAACACTATGAAAAGTAAGCTAAACTATAAGATTTGCAGTTAAAAAACAGATGGAACCAAATGCTTAGCGCAAATATTGCTCTATAGCCTAAAAACAGCATACTAAGATTACTTAAATATAACACATAAATTTACCACACCAAAAATGTAATCTTTACTACCTCTGATAAGATTACAACAACATATCTATTTGATATCTTAATCCTATACAAACAACCTACTTGATATCTTAGGGCGTGTATGGTTTGGGGGTGTGGACCCCGTTGGCTTGGCTTTATATTCATATAAGTTGTTTGGTGAAAATTTTAAGAATTAAAAGCATAACATATGGCCAACAGTAAGGGGATACACGATTCCTGGCTCACCCCATTTCTTTTCTGACAATTTCAAATATTTGTGGACCCATATCAGCTTATATGACTAACACCTCATCTATTATATGGACCTATATTCTTTTCTCTCTCTTGTTTTATTAAAAAATTATTATAATTTAATTTTATAATAACAAAATTTAATTTTAAATTATATATATATACTTTAATAAAAATAATATTTTAATCAAATCCAAACCAAAATCCAAATCTAAATCCAAATCCAAATCTGTCAACGTACCAAACGGCCCCTTAATCCTATACAAACATAATTGTTATATACTATCAAACTACAGTATATTAAGGTAATAACATTGATAAAAGTGGTTCTAACCTCAAATAGTTTCTCAAACTGAGTGAACCAAACACCTTTCTATCACTAAACAACCACTTTACAATCACATCATTACTGCGCACCACCTTGTAGTTGCAGCCACACACCGAAACCCAAACCAAAACCATCTTTTATCACTAAGTAGTATATTTTTTATCATCACCAATAATATTTATTTCTCTTTTTATCACTGGTTAAATATTAAATAAAGAGGAATTTGCAAGAACATAAGGCCATAAAAGATTACCTTGGGAACTCAGCTTTGAATCTTGTGCACGTAGTTTCCTAAATTTCTTCACTTGTTCTAGTTTGTTGCTAAAGGAATTGGTTGCAAGGAAAATCTATAAACAAAGTGAAATTCATACAAATTAAAAGAAATGATCTTTACGCACAAAATCATGTAAAAACCTTGATCCTCATACTTTTGGTATAATATATCCAATTCTTTTTTCTGTAGTTCGAAATATCTTAAAGTAATAGATATATCATAATCAAAATCTAAAATGGTAATGATATAACAAAACCCCTAAAAATATAAATATTCAAAGATGTAAATAGGGTTGGTAAACTTACAAAATTGGGTTTTCTCCTTCTTCAATCAGCCTCTCGAGTATTGTTTAAGAATGAAAAATCAAATTTAATTTGATGTGAATGATTCAATCTTTTGTTAATGTGTGAAGTGTTTACTGGTTTTTTTGTATTTGGTGGGTAAAGAGATGGTTTAGTGGTTTTTATGTATTTGGTGGGTAAAAAGAGGACACGTATTAGATAGATGGTAGAAGAAAAGGATGGGGGAGACACGTGGTCGACCCGGGTTTGCATTAAATGCATTTAATTCAGCCTCGAGGGATTTCTTTTCTCTCTCTTGTTTTATTAAAAAATTATTATAATTTAATTTTATAATAACAAAATTTAATTTTAAATTATATATAGATACTTTTATAAAAATAATATTTTAATCAAATCCAAACCAAAATCCAAATCTAAATCCAAGTCCGAATCTAAATCTAAATCCGAATCCAAATCCGTCAACGTACCAAACGGCCCCTTAATCCTATACACACATAATTATTATATACTATCAAACTACAGTATATTAAGGTAATAACATTGATAAAAGTGGCTCTAACCTCAAATAGTTGCTCAAACTGAGTGAACCAAACACCTTTCTATCACTAAACAACCACTTTACAATCACATCATTACTGCGCACCACCTTGTAGTTGCAGCCACACACCGAAACCCAAACCAAAACCATCTTTTATCACTAAGTAGTATATTTTTCATCATCACCAATAATATTTATTTCTCTTTTTATCACTGGTTAAATATTAAATAAAGAGAGGAAATGCAAGAACCATAAGGCCATAAAAGATTACTTGGGAACTCAACTTTAAATCTTGAGCAGCATTCATAAATTTCTTCACTTATCTCAATTTCGTGTTGCTAACAAATTGGTTGCAAGGAAAATTTAAATGAACAAAGTGTGAAATTCATAACACAAATTAAAAGAACACAATCTTTACCGCACAAAATCATGTAAAAACTTGCTCCTCAAATACTTTTTGGTATAAAGTGATACCAATTCTTTTTTCTGTAGTTCAAAATATCTTAAAGTAATAGATATATCATAATCAAAATCTAAAATGGTAATGATATAACAAAACCCCTAAAAATAAAAAATATTCAAGATGTTAAATGTTAGGTAAAACTTATAAAATTGGTTTTATCTCCTTCTTCAATCAGCCTCTCCGAGAATAGTTTATAAGAATAGAAAATATCAAATTTTAATTTGATGTGACTGATTCACTCTTTTGTTTATGTGTGTGAAGTGATTACTGGGTTTTCTTTGTATTTGGTGGGTAAGAGATGGTTAAGTGGTTTTTATGTAATTACTGGTGCGGGAACAAAAGAACACTTACTTAGATAATGTATAAGAAAAGGATGGGGGAGACACGTGGTCGACCCGGGTTTGCATTAAATGCATTTAATTCAGCCTCGAGGGATTTCTTTTCTCTTTCTTGTTTTATTAAAGAATTATTATAATTTAATTTTATAATAACAAAATTTAATTTTAAATTATATATAGATACTTTTATAAAAATAATATTTTAATCAAATCCAAACCAAAATACCAAAGTCTAAAATCCAAAGTCACGAATCTAAATCTAAACCCAAATCCAAATCCCGTCAACGTTACCACACGGCCTCCTTAATCCTATACTCACACATAATTATTAAAACTATCAAACACAATATAATAAGTAATAAACATTGATAAAAGTGCGCTCTAACCATCAATAGTAGCTCAAACAGAGTGAACCACAACACCTTTCAATCACTAAACAACCACTTTACAATTCACATAATTACAGCTTACCACCTTGTAGTTGCAGCCATACACCGAAACCCAAACCAAAACCATCTTTTATCACTAAGTAGTATATTTTTCATCATCACCAATAATATTTATTTCTCTTTTTATCACTGGTTAAATATTAAATAAAGAGGAATTTGCAAGAACATAAGGCCATAAAAGATTACCTTGGGAACTCAACTTTGAATCTTGTGCACGCAGTTTCCTAAATTTCTTTACTTGTTCTCATTTGTTGCTAAAGAGGGATTGTGTTGTCAAGGAAAAAAAAGAACAAAGTGAAATTCATACAAATTAAAAGAAACAATCTTTACGCACAAAATCATGTAAAAACCTTGATCCTCATACTTTTGGTATAATATATCCAATTCTTTTTTCTGTAGTTCGAAATATCTTAAAGTAATAGATATATCATAATCAAAATCTAAAATGGTAATGACATAACAAAACCCCTAAAAATATAGATATTCAAAGATGTAAATACGGTTGTTAAACTTACAAAATTGGGTTTTCTCCTTCTTCAATCAGCCTCTCGAGTATTGTTTAAGAATGAAAAATCAAAATGAATTTGATGTTAATGATTCAATCTTTTGTTAATGTGTGAAGTGTTTACTGGTTTTTGTGTATTTGGTGGGTAAAGAGATGGTTTTAGTGGTTTTTATGTATTTGGTGGGTAAAAAGAGGACACGTATTAGATAGATGGTAGAAGAAAAGGATGGGGGAGACACGTGGTCGACCCGGGTTTGCATTAAATGCATTTAATTCAACCTCGAGGGAACGATCTTCCTTTTTAATATAAAAGGTATAATTAGAGAGCAAAAGCTGAAGATATGTCATTTTGCTTAGGCAGAAGATAAATTATCATTATCATTATCATATCATCATATATCCTAAAATCCATTACAAAAACGACCAACGTGGTTGTCGTTTTGGTGATGGGCTCACTTTGACCCGTTTTTATTTGGTCTAGTAGCTGTTTGCCCAGTCTGATTTTATTTTTTAATTTTCTTATTATATTGCTTCTCATACGCAAACACACAGATACGCTCGAACCTTCCTGAATCCACACACATACATGAGATTACCAAACTGGGATTGGGTTTAATTTATGGGGTTTTCTTTTATGCCTAATGCAAGAGTTACAGTTTCAATTTTGGAGTTTATATAAAAGTTAGGGTTTCAAGTTTGGGGGAGGGGGGGTTGGTGTTGGAAGATTACTTATGCTTATTGTGGATTCATGTCCAATTATACAACAATTCGGGTTTTAATTTTGTTGAGGTATTTTTTTTATTTGTTGAAATTGTGGGTTAATTGAAGGGTTTTGGTGGGTTTGTGTTTAATTTTATGGGTTTTGGAATTAGGTTATTATGAGTTTATGATAATTATTTAGGCACATCTGGTAGAGGCGGAATTGGTGGACCTTTCATTGCTATGTGTGTAATAAGTGTTGCCTTTGGATTAGCTGACGCATATGTGCAAGGTGAAATGGTCGGTGATTTGTCCTTCATGCGGCATGAGTTTGTTCAAATTAGTAATAACATTAGTTTTCTAATTGAATATGTTTTTTTACTATGTTATGCGATAATTATTTTGTTGTTGGAATCTTTGTAGTCATTTCTAGCGGGTCTTGCTGCATCGGGGGATATTACCTCGGGTTTGAGGATGATTACCAAAGGCATGTTTGATAGTTCATAAAATGGTTTACGAAACGGAGCATGTAGGTTAGTTTGCGTTTATCATTTTCGTGTTGGTTTCCTTGGCGATATAACTTTCTTAGAACTAACTGAGAATGCAAATGCAGTTTTGTTTTTTGCGACATGTACAACTTTCAAGCTACACCATTCTTCCAGACTTTCTTTTGATATGGACCGGCCCTGCAACCTTTATGTATTTTGTAACTGTGTTGCAGCTAAATGTAAGTATATTATTTTGCAACTGTGTTGGTTTTCAGTAGTCACGATCTATGTGTGCTAATTTTTGCGCTCTTATGTATTTTACAGTTGGTATCTCTAAGGATATCAGTGGGACGAGTCACTACGATGTCTGTTTGGGTGGTAAGTGCTTCGTTATGCACCATGTTTTATTCGTTGAGCCATTTAAACTGTACTACCTGTTCGTAAGATGTCGTTGTTTCTTTCTTCTGAACATATGTTAATAAAACTCAGCAACACGGCGCGACCAAGTCCAAACACTACATATGAACCTCCGATTAACGACTCAGTATCCGTTGCCGAAGGTTCTACAAGTGTTTTTAACAAGCGACGGCCTGTATTGAGCGAATGTGCATTAGAATATGAACTTATATACATGCCTATTCATGTGTATGTAAATTTTTTTATGTAGTTACCGTATCAAGTGCATTGTGCTACTGCTAATGTAGCTTATGTTTTGTTGGAATAGGTTCTTCAGCTAGACGTCTAGATACCGTTGGGGCTTCTTAGGAAAATAACATTCATACATGCCATGCTATGCAAGGTATAATCAAATTGTATTATTGTATCCTTTTATAGCTTCAAAACATCCTCCATACGCGTCATGCTATGCAAGGTATTATCCTCTTCCTTTTCAAGAATATATGTTGCCTATAAATTTGTAGGAATTGCCTGTAAAAGAAAAACATAGTGCCGGTGGTCCAACAAACCAACCAAACCCGAACATAAAAGAGAGACGACTGACAAGCCGAGACCATTCACAGAGCTTTAAATCTTAGTGTAAACGTCAACATGATTACTGGTAATCATCATACTTACTATGGAACTATCAATTTATTTTTAATTTTTAGTGGTATCTAAATCATCATTTTATTGGTGATCAACTTGCCATCGCTAAAGAGACCGACAGGCAACTTGATATGGAAACAACCATATACCCGTCTTCTTTGCTTGGTGGCCAGAAGGATGCAACGATTGTAGATACACGAAGCCAAACCTATTAAAGGGCCTCAATCAAGAATTTTTACCACATCTTTTTGATCATACAATTATTAAGGTAACATTTTACGAATCTTTTACTATTGTCTTTGTAAGGTAAACTATTTCAAAAACCAAACTAGAGATTGACCAGAGTGCATTTTTAAGTGCACATGAAGCACTTATCTATTTTGTCGCCAAATGCACAGAGAGTTTGTTCAAGCACAAAAAAATAGTTAATGCATTTAGTCGTTCGACTTAATAAAAGTAAACAATGTTTCATGCACACTACAGAAACAATTATAATATATTGTTACTTAAAATTATTGGTTTTAAAGAAAACAATGGTTAGGAATACAAAGTGTTTGATTTGTTGGATACGATGATTCAAGGTATGAAAAACAAGACAAAATGCATGTAATTCTCTAAACTTGACTTTGTTATGCCATAATTATTTTCATATGCTCATACTATAATTGGTTATTATGAAAAAAAGAAAGATGGAATTCAAACAAGGTCAGCCCGTTACCGAATCTGTTCGGACTAGGTGTTACCAAAACTAGGTGTAGAATAAACCCATACATAAAAATTCCGATCAACCACATTCGGGTAAACTTGATCAGTCTTCAGGTAGAGTATTTGGTTCTATTGATCGGGTTAGTTGACATTTTGGCGTAACTGGGTCAGGTGCCAATAATGCCCTATGGCGTGACCATACCATGCTTTAAAGCTCCACTGTCTAACAATGCCAGTAGCTTATTTGGTTTATCCATTTAAGTTTGTGACTACAAACATCGAGAAACAAACCTGGTACCAATACTAGCCTAGAATAACTAATCTTTAATTAGTAGTGATTCTGAATGCTTAATTTTGGTTAGCTTTGGTGTGCGAGTGAGCGGATTGAGTTTGTTTGTGTAATTGTTCATTAATATTTCGACTGCTCACTTTGGGCTGATTTGTTGTACTAATGAGCTCAGTAGTACCTTTAATGATTCATTAGGTTGTGTTACAGTCATACATATACATTGTACATATCACCTAGCCATAGGTTCTGTTTGAAACTAATGCCAATCTATCGCCAGTGTGTTTTTTGCGTGTATGGGTTCTGATGGTATACTGTAATGTAGGCTTGAAGAGGAAATATGGACAGAAGTTGCCAAGTATTTGGATGGGAAGTCATATGTGATGTTGGCAGGACCCATTTAAAAAATCATGTTGATTTTTAATTTGTATAGAAAGTAACATGAGGTTGTTAGACTTTGATTGTCTGGTATTTGTGAAGTTAACAATTTGATAATTAAGTTGTTTGTAATTGTATTTATCGTTTGGATTTGGGTTTTAAATTAAACATTAGTTTGAAATTAGTGTGTGCATCATAATTTTAATATCTAGAAATACATTGATTAGTATTGTTAGTAAAAGTTTTAATTTCTCATCTCTATCACTCATCTTCAACAGTCACTTGCGCTAAACAACAATCACAAAAAAGCAGCCCCGCCGCAACGCGGGGGGTAACTTCCAACTTGTTTTTTAACAATTTCAGAAGTATAGTTAGATTGGTTTATAAAGATGGACTTTGAGAAATTTGTAATCCTAAAAAGAATGAATTCTGCCCCATCATTGACATCTTGAACTTAGTGGTCATCTGATTAGCAAACTCATTACACATAGCAGTATTAGTGGATGCAAATATTATATCGTCAACATAAATTTGTACCAATAATAAGTCATTCCCAGCTTGCCGTATGAAGAGTGTTGGATCAACTGAACTTTAGAGAAATTTTATGAGATTAGGAAGCTTGACAGCATGTGGTACCATGCACATGGTGCTTGTTTGAGACCGTAGAGGGCCTTTTTTAGCTTGTACACATGCGATGGGTTGTCCTAATCAACAAATCCTTCTGGTTGAGAAACGTAGACCTCTTCTTTGAGCTCGCCATTTAAGAAAGCCGTTTTGACGTCCATTTGGTAGATCGTCATATTCTTATGAGCGGCATTTGCTACGATGATATGGATGGCCTTTATTCTAGCAACTGGTGCAAATGATTCCTCGAAATCAATTCCCTCTTCTTGTCTGAATCCTTGAGCAACTAGTCTAGCCTTATTTTTTAGTACCCCGCCAAATTTATCCATCTTGACCTTATAAATCCACTTTAGTTTGATCAATAACACTTTATCTGGACACGACACCAATTCCCAAACTTCTAGTCTTTGAAATTCATGAATTTATTCTTGTATTGCATCGATCCATGACGGTTCGGTCATTGCTGGTTGAAGTTCTTTGGTTATAGCTGAAAGTTAGGAAGGCTAGTCAAAATTACACCTCATGGCATCAGTTTGGCAGTTGCTTTTGTTAGAAACAGAGGAGAAGATCTCGATCACGTTTCTTATAGAACGTCTTAGTCATTTACCAATGTTTCATATGGAGTGTGGATTGTCTCACATTCGATGATGATTCCTTGAGAAAGTTGATTCTTCATGAAGAAATTATAAGTGGATCATCACGAAAAGTTGGTGTTTTGGGGGATTCTCTAAAACCTTGAGAAATGTTTGGAGAAAGTTCTTGTTTTTGTGTTGATGGAACATCCTGGTCAATGGAAGTTGACACAAGAGAATCGGTTAAAACCACAGCTTTCGGAGCAGCAGCTTCTTGAATTGGAGTAACAACAATTGATGGAGGATTGAAATATTCATCGAACATAGGTTGAAACAAGTGATCCCAATCATCTCTTTTTGGTGGAATACAAGGTCGTTGAGAAACAGGGTTTGAAACGAGTCCTGTAACTGGATGTAGTAGGTCTTGAATAAAGCCACAGTTGGTCCTGAACTGAATTGTTCAGAAGCCATTGATGTCAGCTCATCGAATGTCATATGAATTGTTTCTATAATTTTCCAGGTTCTTTTGTTGTAGATTTTGAACGCTTTCTTTGCGGGTGCGTAACCAACGAATATACCAATGTCAGCTTTTGCATCTAATTTACCTAGGTCTTCATTGTCATTGGTAGGATAACACAATGTACCAAAGACATAAAAGAATGATAAATTATTCTAGCAACCGGTGTAAATGATTCCTTGAAATCGATTCCCTCTTCTTGCCTGAATCCTTGAGCAACTAATCTAGCCTTGTTCTTTAGTACCCCGCCAAATTCATCTGTCTTGACCTTATAAATCCATTTAAGTTTGATCAATAACACTTTATCTGGACACGGCACCAATTCCCAAACTTGTAGCCTTTCAAATTCATGAATTTCTTCTTGCATTACATCGATCCATGATGGTTCGGTCATTGCTTGTTTGAAGTTCTTTGGTTTTACAAAAGTTAGGAAGGCATCAAAGAAACACCACATGGCGTCAATTTGGAGTTGCTTTCTCATAAAAACAGAACGAGAAGGATCACCGATCACGTTTGCTATAAGATGATCCTTAGTCCATTTACCAAGGTGTTCAAATGAAGTGTGGGTTTGTCTCACATTCGATGATGATCCTTGAGGAGTTGATTCTTTATGAGGAGATTCATTAAGTGGATCATCATGAAAGATTGGTGTTTTTGGTGATTCTTCAAAACCTTGAGAAATGGTTGGAGAATGTTTTTGTTCTTGTGTTGATGGAATACTTGCTGATGGAGCATCCTGGTCAATGGAAGTTGAGACAGGAGAATCAGCTAAAACCACAGCTCTTGGTGCAGGAGCGTCTTAAAATGGAGTAACAACAATTGAAGGAGGATTGAAGTATTCATCAAACATAGGTTGAAACAAGTTATCCTAATCATCTTTATTTGGTAGAATACAAGGTTGTTGAGAAACAATATTTGGAACGAGTCCCAAACTAGATGTTGCAGGAGTCATAGAATGAAGCCCGAGTCCTGAACTGAATTGTTCAGAAGCCATAGCTGTCAGCTCATCAAATATCACATGAATTGTTTCAATAATTTTCCGGGTTCTTTTGTTGTAGATTTTGAACGCTTTCTTTGCGGGCGCGTAACCAACAAAAATACCAATGTCAGCTTTTGCATCTAATTTACCTAGGTCGTCATTGTCATTGGTAGGATAACAGAGTGCACCAAAGACATGAAAGAATGATAAATCTGGTTTCTTATCTTGCATAAGCTCATATGAAGTTTTGTTGTATCGACGGCGGATTAATGAACGGTCTTGGGTGTAACAGGCTGTATTGATTGCTTGGGCCCATAAAATTAATGGAGCCTTTGAAAATATTAACATTGTACAAGCAGCTTCTAAAAGAGTTTGATTTCGCCTTTCGACAACGCCGTTCTGCTGAGGAGTGCGGGCAACAGATGTTTGATGCGAGATGACAACATTTTCATAAAATTCATGAAGTGTCTGATTGACAAATTCGGTTCCATTATCTGTTCGAACATTACAGACGATAGCATTCAAACGAACTTGAATATTTTTAATGCATTTAATGATGGCCTCTGGAGCTTCATCTTTTGTTCTAAAAAATCTGACCCAAGTAAATCTTGAGTAATCGTCGACAATCACTAAGATATACCTTTTCCCGTTAATACTCGCGACACGCATCAGGCCATACAAATCCATATGCAAAAGATATAGCTTCTCTTGGTTAGTGTCTTTAGCTTTGGGTTGATGGGAGGATTTCTTGATGTTTTCTAATGCACATGCTGAACACAGATGATCTTTCTAAAATTGAAGTCTTGGAATGCCTCGTGCAAGACCGTCTTTAGCTAGCTTGTTAAAAGTACCGAAGTTGAGATGTGATAACCAACGGTGCCATAACCAGCTCTTAGTCTTTGACGCTTTGGATAGAAGATATCTCGGATATGTTTTAAGCATGTCATCAAGAAAAATTGTGTACAAATTTGTGTCTCGAGATTCGGAAAGTAGATCAACACCTTCTAAATTACGAATAAAGCAAGTGTTTTTCCGAAATGCAACTTCAAGATCCGCGTCGCAAAATTGTCCAACCGAAAACAAGCTATGTCCAAGCCCCTCGACGTAGTATAATCTTAAAATAGTAACATTTCCCAGCTGATAGTCACCATACCCCATAATTCTTGCAATATTGTCGTTCCCGAATCTAACTGTACCCAGAAATTTACTAACAAAGTTCATGAGTTGAGAGTGGTTCCCTGTCATGTGTTTCGAACATCCAGAGTCTAGATACCAGAGAACAATCTGGACAACCTGTTATGACAAGAGAAGAAGACGATGGAATATCTTTAGCATTTCTCCTCACGTATGATTGGGTTCTGAGTGGTTAGCATTCATAGATTCTACAATCTTTGCTTTTTTACTTGAACCTACATTTTTAGCATTTTTAGGTTTCATGCTATAGACTTTAAGCTCTAGTTTTTGTGATTCAACTGAGTGGTTTCTTAGGAGGCACTACGTTAGCTAAAGTGAACCTAGTTAAAGGGCATAAATTACCAATTATAGTAAAAGTTTTTCCTGTTAGTTTCCACTTAAATCCTACTTCAGTGAATACATGACTCGTAGGTTTCCAAATATTTTGTTGTTTATGTTTCTTAGTAAATTTAGCACGGCCATTCACGTTTTTCACAAAATCAAGAAAATGCTTATCATGAACATCATCAAACAAAGATTTCTTACAAGTAGCACAATTAAGATCAAAATTTGCATTTAACTTTGAATACTTAACATTATCGTCACAAATAGGTTCAACAACACGATTCTTTTTATTAACTTTCCTAAGTTGGGCTTCTACTTTATTCTTCATGTTCCTAC